>RXON01003553.1:0-22771 GCA_009667805.1 Leptobrachium leishanense
AGGTAAAAAATGACCTCAGCACAGGGGCGGGAAAAGCCTCAGCAGCGAAAGGGTTAATTATAAAGTGACATGTAATACATATTATATAGGGGCACAGCATCTGCATCTATACTATAAAAAGATAAGCCTTCAAGTGTCCGTCGCCAAAAGCGGTCTGCGCATGCGCGACGGACATTTGAAAGTGGCCGTTAAAACAAGCAGGTAGCTGCGCGTGCGGCCGCCTGCGAAAAAAAAAAAAAAAAAAAATCGTCACGAGCCACGCGCAGCTACCCGTTTGTTTACACGGCGCAGGCCCCGATCCTCCAGCGGTGACCGTCCTCGGCTGTCGCGGCTGCTCGGCGGGCATCCAGGCTCAGGCGAGCCCGGCTTGGTTTGGGCCTACAGGCCCAGCCGAGCCGGGGACTCGCCTAAGCCTAGAGGCCGGCCGAGTTGCCTGCGACAGCCAGAGGACGGTCACCGCTGGAGCTCAGGGCCGAAGTTCCCAAAACATACTCCCCTAAATCGGCCCTGAGCTCCAGCGGTGACCTCCTCCGGCCGAGCAGGCTGCAAGGCCGGCCTCCAGGCTCAGGCGAGCCCCCGGCTTGGCTTGGGCCTACAGGCCCAGCCGAGCCGGGGACTCGCTAAGCCTAGAGGCCGGCCGAGCAGCCAGCGACAGCCAGAGGACGGTCACCGCTGGAGCTCAGGGCCGAAGTTCCCAAAAACATACTCCCCTAAATCGGCCCTGAGCTCCAGCGGTGACCTCCTCCGGCCGAGCAGGCTGCAAGGCCGGCCTCCAGGCTCAGGCGAGCCCCCGGCTTGGCTTGGGCCTACAGGCCAGCCGAGCCGGGGACTCGCCTAAGCCTAGAGGCCGGCCGAGCAGCCAGCGACAGCCAGAGGACGGTCACCGCTGGAGCTCAGGGCCGAAGTTCCCAAAACATACTCCCTAAATCGTCCCTGAGCTCCAGCGGTGACCTCCTCCGGCCGAGCAGGCTGCTAGGCCGGCCTCCAGGCTCAGGCGAGCCCCGGCTTGGCTTGGGCCTACAGGCCCAGCCGAGCCGGGGACTCGCCTAAGCCTAGAGGCCGGCCGAGCAGCCAGCGACAGCCAGAGGACGGTCACCGCTGGAGCTCAGGACCGAAGTTCCCAAAACATACTCCCCTAATCGGCCCTGAGCTCCAGCGGTGACCTCCTCTGGCCGAGCAGGCTGCAAGGCCGGCCTCCAGGCTCAGGCGAGCCCCCGGCTTGGCTTGGGCCTACAGCCCAGCCGAGCCGGGGACTCGCCTAAGCCTGGAGGGCGGCCTAGCAGCCTGCGACAGCCAGAGGACAGCCACCGGTGGAGCTCCGGGCCAATGTAAGAGGATGTTGCCTACACATACTCACCTACATCGGCCCTTAGCTCCTCCAGCGATGGCGGTCCCGCTTCCAGCGTCCTCTCTGTCTCCTTCGGTCGCCGGTATGACGTCACGAAAGCCTTTGACCCCCGGGTCAAAATGCCGGGGTCAAAGGCTTTCGTTACATCATGCCGGCGACCACGAAGAGAGAGGACGCTGGAAGCGGGACCGCCATCGCTGGAGGAGCTAAGGGCCGATGTAGGTGAGTATGTGTAGGCAACATCCCCCTACATTGGCCCGGAGCTCTAGCGGTGGCTGTCGCAGGCTGCTCGGCCGGGGACTCGCCTGAGCCTGGAGGCCGGCCTAGCAGCCTGCTCGGCCGGAGGAGGTCACCGCTGGAGCTCAGGGACGATTTAGGGGAGTATGTTTTGGGAACTTCGGCCTGAGCTCCAGCGGTGACCGTCCTCTGGCTGTCGCTGGCTGCTCGGCCGGCCTCTAGGCTTAGGCGAGTCCCCTAATGTAGGTGAGTATGTACTCTCCACACCCACCCTGCTTGCTCGGCCGGTATCCAAGCTTAGGTGAGCCCCCGGCTTGGCGTTGGCCTAGAGGCCCAGCCGAGCCGGGGACTCGCTTGAGCCTGGAGGACGCCCGAGCATGCAACTCGACCGGCTCCATGCTCAGGCGAGTCCCCGGCTCGACAGGTCCTCTAGTCCCAAGCCAAGCCGGGGGCTCACCTAAGCTTGGTAACCGGCCGAGCAAGCAGGGTGGGTGTGGAGAGCATATACTCACCTACCTCGGCCTCGAGTCCTCCACCGGTCCACACATACTCACCTACATCGGCCCTTAGCTCCTCCAGCGATGGCGGTCCCGCTTCCAGCGTCCTCTCTGTCTCCTTCGGTCGCCGGTATGACGTCAGAAAGCCTTTGATCCCGGGTCAAAATGCCGGGGTCAAAGGCTTTCGTTACATCATGCCGGCGACCAACGAAGAGAGAGGACGCTGGAAGCGGGACCGCCATCGCTGGAGGAGCTAAGGGCCGATTTCGGTGAGTATGTGTAGGCAACATCCTCTTACATTGGCCCGGAGCTCCACCGGTGGCTGTCGCAGGCAACTCGCCGGCCTCCAGGCTTAGGCGAGCCCCCGGCTCGGCTGGGCCTGTAGGCCCAAGCCAAGCCGGGTGCTCGCCTGAGCCTGGAGGCCGGCCGAGCAGCCTGCGACAGCCGGATGACAGTCACCGCTGGAACTCAGGGCTAATGTAGGGGAGTATGTGCTCTCCACACCCACCCTGCTTGCTCGGCGGTATCCAAGCTTAGGCGAGCCCCCGGCTTGGCGTTGGCCTAGAGGCCCAGCCGAGCCGGGGACTCGCTTGAGCCTGGAGGACGCCCGAGCATGCAACTCGACCGGCCTCCATGCTCAGGCGAGTCCCCGGCTCGACAGGTCCTCTAGGCCCAAGCCAAGCCGGGGCTCACCTAAGCTTGGTAACCGGCCGAGCAAGCAGGGTGGGTGTGGAGAGCATATACTCACCTACCTCGGCCTCGAGTCCTCCACCGGTCCACACATACTCACCTACATCGGCCCTTAGCTCCTCCAGCGATGGCGGTCCCGCTTCCAGCGACCTCTCTGTCTCCTTCGGTCGCCGGTATGACGTCACGAAAAGCCTTTGACCCCGGGTCAAAATGCCGGGGTCAAAGGCTTTCGTTACATCATGCCGGCGACCAACGAAGAGAGAGGACGCTGGAAGCGGGACCGCCATCGCTGGAGGAGCTAAGGGCCGATTTCGGTGAGTATGTGTAGGCAATCATCTCTTACATTGGCCCGGAGCTCCACCGGTGGCTGTCGCAGGCAACTCGGCCGGCCTCCAGGCTTAGGCGAGCCCCCGGCTCGGCTGGGCCTGTAGGCGCAAGCCGGGGGCTCGCCTGAGCCTGGGAGGCGGCAGAGCAGCCTGCGACAGCCGGATGACAGTCACCGCTGGAACTCAGGGCTAATGTAGGGGAGTATGTGCTCTCCACACCCACCCTGCTTGCTCGGCCGGTATCCAAGCTTAGGCGAGCCCCCGGCTTGGCGTTGGCCTAGAGGCCCAGCCGAGCCGGGGACTCGCTTGAGCCTGGAGGACGCCCGAGCATGCTACTCGACCGGCCTCCATGCTCAGGCGAGTCCCGGCTCGACAGGTCCTCTAGGCCCAAGCCAAGCCGGGGGCTCACCTAAGTTTGGTAACCGGCCGAGCAAGCAGGGTGGGTGTGGAGAGCATATACTCACCTACATCGGCCTCGAGTCCTCCACCGGTCCACACATACTCACCGACATCGGCCCTTAGCTCCTCCAGCGATGGCGGTCCCGCTTCCAGCGTCCTCTCTCTCTTCGTTGGTCGCCGGCATGATGTCACGAAAGCCACCTGCCTCCCGCCGCTGGACCACCAATGTAAGCGCGCGAAAACGCCACACAGCTACCAGCACCGAGCGCAGAGCCCAGCACAGCACCGAGCACAGAGCCCAGCACAGCACCGAGCGCAGAGCCCTGCACAGCACCGAGCACAGCACAGAGCCCAGCACAGCACAGAGCGCAGAGCCCTGCACAGCACCGAGCACAGCACAGAGCCCTGCACAGCACCGAGCACAGCACAGAGCCCAGCACAGCACCGAGCACAGCACAGAGCCCAGCACAGCACAGAGCCCAGCACAGAGCCCAGCCCAGCACAGCACCGAGCGCAGAGCCCTGCACAGCACCGAGCACAGCACAGAGCCCAGCACAGAGCGCAGAGCCCAGCACAGAGCCCAGCACAGCACAGAGCACAGCACCGAGCGCAGAACCCTGCACAGCACCAAACGCAGAGCCCAGCACAGCACAGAGCCCAGCACAACACAGAGCATAGAGCCCAGCACAGCACAGAGCCCAGCACAGAGCCAGCACCGAGCGCAGAGCCCTGCACAGCACCGAGCACAGCACAGAGCCCAGCACAGCACCGAGCACAGAGCACAGCACCAAACGCCCAGCCCAGCACCGAGCGCAGAGCCCAACACATCACAGAGCACAGCACCGAGCGCAGAGCCCTGCACAGCACAGAGCACAGCACAGAGCCCAGCACAGCGCACCGAGCGCAGAGCCCGGCACAGCACCAAACGCAGAGCCCAGCACCGAGCGCAGAGCCCAACACAGCACCGAGCGCAGAGCCCAAACACAGACCCGAGAGCAGAGCCCAGCACCGAGCACAGAGCCCAGCACAGCACCGAGCGCAGAGCCCAGCACAGCACCGAGCGCAGAGCCCAGCACAGCACCTAGTGCAGAGCCCAGCACCGAGCGCAGAGCCCAGCACAGCACCGAGCGCAGAGCCCAGCACAGCACCGAGCGCAGAGCCCTGCACAGCACCAAACGCAGAGCCCAACACAGCACCGAGCGCAGAGCCCAACACAGCACCGAGCGCAGAGCCCAACACAGCACCGAGCGCAGAGCCGAAACACAGGACCGAGAGCAGAGCACAGCACCGAGCACAGAGCCCAGCACAGAGCCCAGCACAGCACAGCACAGAGCCCAGCACATCACAGAGCCCAGCACAGCAACGAGCGCAGAGCCCTGCACAGCACCAAACGCAGAGCCCAGCACAGCACAGAGCCCAGCACAACATAGAGCCCAGCACAACATAGAGCCCAGCACCGAGCACAGAGCCCAGCACCGAGCACAGAGCCCAGCACAGCACCGAGCGCAGAGCCCAGCACAGCACCGAGCGCAGAGCCCTGCACAGCACCGAGCACAGCACAGAGCCCAGCACAGCACCGAGCACAGAGCCCAGCACAGCACCAAACGCCCAGCCCAGCACCGAGCGCAGAGCCCAACACATCACAGAGCACAGCACCGAGCGCAGAGCCCTGCACAGCACAGAGCACAGCACAGAGCCCAGCACAGCACCGAGCGCAGAGCCCTGCACAGCACCAAACGCAGAGCCCAGCACGAGCGCAGAGCCCAACACAGCACCGAGCGCAGAGCCCAAACAAGGACCGAGAGCAGAGCACAGCACCGAGCACAGAGCCCAGCACAGAGCCCAGCACAGAGCACAGAGCACAGCACAGAGCCCAGCACAGCACAGAGCACAGCACAGAGCACAGCACCGAGCGCAGAGCCCTGCACAGCACCGAGCGGCGCAGAGCCCAGCCCAGCACCGAGCGCAGAGCCCAGCCCAGCACCGAGCGCAGAGCCAACACAGCACCGAGCGCAGAGCCCAACACAGCACCGAGCGCAGAGCCCAACACAGCACCGAGCGCAGAGCCCAACACAGCACCGAGCGCAGAGCCCAAGCACAGGACGAGAGCAGAGCACAGCACAGAGCCCAAGCACAGGACGAGAGCAGAGCACAGCACCGAGCGCAG
Source organism: Leptobrachium leishanense (assembly GCA_009667805.1). Taxonomy (NCBI): domain Eukaryota; kingdom Metazoa; phylum Chordata; class Amphibia; order Anura; family Megophryidae; genus Leptobrachium; species Leptobrachium leishanense. The sequence goes on from RXON01003553.1 coordinate 5,665, forward strand.
AGCACAGCACCAAGCGCATAGCCCAAGCACAGCACCGAGCCCAGAGCCAGCACCGAGGCCAGAGCCAGCAGCACCAGAGCCAGAGCAGCAGAGCAGAGCGCCAAGCAGAGCAAAAAGACGGTACAGAGCAGAGCACAACCATTAAAGGCGCAGAGCTGAGCACAACCCATTAAAGGCGCAGAGCTGAGCAAAACCATTAAACGTGCAGAACAGAATAAACGCCACAGAGCCGAGCACAATAAACGCCGCAGAGCCGAGCACAATAAACGTCACAGAGCCAAGCACATTAAACGGCACAGAGCCGAGCACAATAAACGCCACAGAGCCGAGCACAATAACGTCACAGAGCCAAGCACAATAAACGCCACAACGAGCCGAGCACAATACGTCACAGAGCCGGCACAATAAACGCACAGAGCCGAGCAAAAATAACGCCACAGAGCCGAGCACAATAAACGCCACAGAGCCGAGCACAATAAACGCCACAGAGCGAGCACAATAAACGTCACAGAGCCAAGCACATTAAACGGCACAGCGCCGAGCACAGCACAATATACGGCACAGAGCTCATCACAATAATACAACGCCGAGCACAGAACCAAGAACAAAACAATAAACAGCAGAGCACAATATTCGGCACAAAAGCGAAGCACAGAACCAAGCACAACACCAAAAACGGCACAGAGCACAATAAACAGAGCAGAGCACAATATAAGCAAAGAGCCGAGCCCAAGAAAGCCCGAGCAAAAGGAATAAACGCCACAGAGCCAAGCACAATAAACGCCGCAAGCACAGTACAATAGACGGCACAGAGCCGACCACAACAGAATAAACGGCACAGAGCCAAACGCTGCACAATAAACGGCACCGAGCACAGAACAAACCACAACACAAACTGCGCAGAGCACAAAAAACGGCGCAGAGCACAATATACGGCACTGAGCCGAGCACAGAGCCAAGCACTTAACCAAGCACAACAGAATAAACGCCACAGAGCCAAACACATCACAATAGACGACACAGAGCTAAGCACAATAAACGTACACAGAGCCGAGCACAACACAAACGCCACAGACCGAGTACAATAAACGCCACAGAGCCACGCACAATAAACGCCACAGAGTCGAGCACAGCACAGTAGACGGCACAGAGCCCAGCACATTTAACGTCACTGACCCATGCACGGAGCCAAGCACAACAGAATAAACGCCACAGAGCCCGTCACAATAAAAGGCACAGAGCCAAGCACAGTACAATAAGCAGCTCAGACCACAGAGCAAGACCACAATAAACGCTACAAACAACGAGCACGGCACTGAGCAGAGCACAATAACAACACAGAGCACAGCACCAAGCAGAGCACGGAGAAGAGCACAAGAGCAACGATCAAGCACACGGAGCAGAACACAAGAGCACATCACCATAAACGGCAAGAGCACAGAGCAACCCAATAAAACTGCACAGAGCCGAACACAGCAAAATGAACACAGAGCCATAAACAACACAGAGCAGAGCACAATAAACGACGCAGAAGCAGAGCACAATAAATAGCGCAAAGCATAGTACAATATCCCTGAACAGAGCGCAAGAACAGAGACACGACGAGCACATAGCGGAGCTATGACGCTGCTGTGTATTCCTTTCACAAACATTCATACGCACCACACTTATCAATAGACTGCCCTCTGGGCAGGCTTTACACCTAGTTAATTATAAAGTGACACGTAATAATATATATATGAGGGCACAGCATCTGCATTAATTATAAAGTGACCTGTATACATATTATATAGGGGCACATCAACTGCATGCATTATAAAAGTGACCAGTAACACATATTATATAGGGGCACAGCATCTGCATTAATTATAAAGTGACCAAGTAACACATATTATAAAGGGGCACAGCATCTGCATTAATTATAAAGTGACCTGTAATACATATTATATAGAGGCACAGCATCTGCATTAATTATAAAGTGACCTGTAATATATATTATATAGAGGCACAGCATCTGCATTAATTATAAAGTGACCTGTAATACATATTATATAGGGGCACAGCATCTACATTAATGATAAAGTGACCTGTAATACACATTATATAGGGGCACAGCATCTGCATTAATTATAAGGTGACCTGTAATACATATTATATAGGGGCACATCATCTGCAAAAATTATAAAGTGACCTGTAATATATATTATATAGGGGCACAGCATCTGCATTAATTATAAGGTGACCTGTAATACATATTATATAGGGGCACATCATCTGCATTAATTATAAAGTGACCTGTAATACATATTATATAGGGGCACAGCATCTGCATTAATTATAAAGTGACATAGAAACATAGAAACATAGAAAAATGTCGGCAGATAGGAACCTTTTGGCTCATCTAGTCTGCCCAATTACATGGATACTTTACCTGGATTTATCTTTTGTTTAGGATGACCTTATGCCTATCCCATACCTGCTTAAATTCAATTACTGTTTTGGCCTCTACCACATCAACTGGAAAACTGTTCCATGTATCCACCACCCTCTCAGTAAAATAATGCTTTCTGATGTTACTTGTAAACCTTTGCCCCTCTAATCTAAGACTATGTCCTCTTGTTTTGCTATTTTGTTTCCTTTTAAATATACTCCCTTCCTCTACCTTGTGGATTCCCGTTACGTATTTAAATGTTTCTATCATATCCCCTCTGTCTCGTCTTTTTTCCAAGCTGTACATGTTAAGATCATTAAGCCTTTCCTGGTAACTTTTCTCCTTCAAGCCGTACACCATTTTAGTAGCCCTTCTCTGAACTCTCTCTAAGATGTCTATATCCTTCTGGAGATACGGTCTCCAGTACTGCACACCGTATTCCAAGTGAGGTCTCACCAGTGCTCTGTACAGTGGCACGAGCACTTCCCTTTTCCTACTGCTAATACCTCTCCCTACACAACCAAACATTCTGCTTGCATTTCCTGCTGCTCTATTACATTGACTACTTACCTTTAGATCCTCTGAAATAATAACCCCTAAATCCTTTTCCTCAGATGTTGAGGTTAGGACTGTATCAAATATTCTATATTCAGCCCTTGGGTTTTTACGTCCCAGGTGCATTATCTTGCCACGTTAAAACTCAATTGCCACAGCTCCGACCATTTTTTTAGTTTACCTAAAACATTTGTCATTTGGCTGATTCCTCCAGGAACGTCAACCCTGTTGCAAATCTTTGTGTCATCAGCAAAAAGACATACTTTTCCATTAATACCTTCTGCAATATCACTAATAAAAATATTAAATAGAATGGGTCCAAGTACTGACCCCTGAGGTACCCCACTGGTAACAAGACCTAGCGCCGAATAAACTCCATTTACCACAACCCTCTGTTGCCTGTCACTCAGCCACTGCCTAATCCATTCAACAATATTGGAATCCAAGCTCAAAGATTGCAATTTATTGATAAGCCTTCTATGCGGAACAGTATCAAAAGCCTTACTGAAATCTAAATAAGCAATGTCTACTGCACCACCTGTGTCTATTATTTTTGTTACCCAATCAAAAAAATCAATAAGATTAGTTTGGCATGATCTCCCTGAGGTAAACCCATGTTGTTTCTGATCCTGTAATCTATGTGTTTTAGATGGTCAACAATCCTTTCCTTTAACATGGTTTCCATTAATTTCCCCACTACTGACGTAAGACTAACTGGCCTATAGTTCCCAGATTCCTCCCTACTACCCTTCTTGTGAATGGGCACAACATTTGCTAATTTCCAGTCTTCTGGGACGACTCCCGTTAGCAAGGATTGGTTAAATAAATCTGTTAACGGTTTTGCTATTACATCACTGAGCTCTTTTAATAATTTAGGGTGCATCCCATTAGGCCCCATTGACTTATTTGTCTTTACTTTAGACAGCTGCTGTAGAACCTCCTCCTCTGTAAACTGATATGTAATTGTCTCGTTAGTGTTTCCTCCTAACTGAGGTCCCTTTCCTTCCTTATCTTCTGCAAAGACTGAACAAAAATATTCATTGAGGCAGTCAGCGAGACTTTTATCCTCTTCTACATACCTTCCTTCCTTGTTTTTAATCTAACTAATCCTTGTTTAACTTTTCTTTTCTCGTTTATGTATCTAAAAAATGTTTTGTCCCCCTTTTACCGACTGAGCTATTTTCTTTTCTGCGTGTGCTTTGGAAGCTCTTATAAATTGCTTTGCCTCTTTCTGCCTAATCTTATAGGTTTGCCTATCTTCTTCACTCTGAGTTGTTTTATAATTATTGAATGCTGTCTTTTTGTTCTTCACTATTTTGGCCACTTCTGCAAGTGACCAGTAATACATATTAAATAGAGGCACAGCATCTGCATTAATTATAAAGTGACCTGTAATACATATTATATAGGGACACAGCAACTGCATTAATTATAAAGTGACCAGTAATACATATTATATAGAAGCACAGCATCTGCATTAATTATAAAGTGACCTGTAATACATATTATATAGGGGCACAGCATCTGCATTAATTATAAAGTGACCTGTAATACATATTATATAGAGGCACAGCATCTGTATTAATTATAAAGATACCTGTACTACTTTACATATTATATAGAGGCACAGCATCTGCATTAATTATAAAGTGACCAGTAATACATATTATATAGAAGCACAGCATCTGCATTAATTATAAAGTGACCTGTAATACATATTATATAGGGGCACAGCATCTGCATTAATTATAAAGTGACCTGTAATACATATTATATAGAAGCACAGCATCTGCATTAATTATAAAGTGACCTGTAATACATATTATATAGGGGCACAGCATCTGCATTAATTATAAAGTGACCTGTAATACATATTATATAGAGGCACAGCATCTGTATTAATTATAAAGATACCTGTACTACTTTACATATTATATAGAGGCACAGCATCTGCATTAATTATAAAGATACCTGTAATACATATTATATAGAGGCACAGCATCTGCATTAATTATAAAGATACCTGTAATACATATTATATAGGGGCACAGCATCTGCAATAATTATAAAGTGACCTGTAATACATATTATATAGGGGCACAGCATCTGCAATAATTATAAAGTGACCTGTAATACATATTATATAGGGGAACAGCATCTGCATTAATTATAAAGTGACCAGTAATACCTATTATATAGGGGCACAGGATCTGCATTATTATAAAGTGACCTGTAATACATATTATATAGAAGCACAGCATCTGCATTAATTATAAAGTGACCTGTAATACATATTATATAGGGGCACAGCATCTGCATTAATTATAAAGTGACCAGTAATACATATTATATAGGGGCACAGCATCTGCATGAATTATTAAGTGACCTGTAATACATATTATATAGGGGCACAGCATCTGCATTAATTATAAAGTGACCTGTAATATATATTATATAGGGGCACAGCATATGCATTAATTATAAATTGACCTGTAATACATGTTATATAGGGGCACATCATCTGCATTGATTATAAAGTGACCTGTAATACACATATATAGGGGCACAGCATCTGCATTAATTATAAAGATACCTGTAATACATATTATATAGAGACACAGCATCTGCATTAATTATAAATATACCTGTAATACATATTATTTAGAGGCACAGCATCTGCATTAATTATAAAGATACCTGTAATACATATTATATAGAGGCACAGCATCTGCATTAATTATAAAGTGACCAGTAATACATATTATATAGGGGCACAGCATCTGCTTTATTTATAGAGTGACCTGTAATATATATTATATAGGGGCACAGTATATGCATTAATTATAAAGATACCTGTGATACATATTATATAGAGGCACAGCATCTGCATTAATTATAAAGATACCTGTAATACATATCATATAGAGGCACAGCATCTGCATTAATTATAAAGATACCTGTAATACATATTATATAGAGGCACAGCATCTGCATTAATTATAAAGATACCTGTAATACATGTTATATAGAGGCACAGCATCTGCATTAATTATAAAGATACCTTTAATACATATTATATAGAGGCACAGCATCTGCATTAATTATAAATTGACCTGTAATACATATTATATAGAGGCACAGCATCTGCATTAATTATAAAGTGACCTGTAATACATATTATATAGAGGCACAGCATCTGCATTAATTATAAAGTGACCTGTAATATATATTATATAGAGGCACAGCATCTGCATTAATTATAAAGTGACCAGTAATACATATTATATAGGGGTACAGCATCTGCATTAATTATAAAGTGACCTGTAATACATATTATATAGGGGCACAGCATCTGCATTAATTATAAAGTGACCTGTAATACATATTATATAGGGGCACAGCATCTGCATTAATTATAAAGAAACCTGTAATACATATTATATAGAAGCACAGCATCTGCATTAATTATAAAGTGACCTGTAATACATATTATATAGGGGCACAGCATCTGCATTAATTATAAAGTGACCAGTAATACATATTATATAGGGGCACAGCATCTGCATTAAATATAAAGTGACCAGTAATACATATTATATAGGGGCACAGCATCTGCATTAAATATAAAGTGACTTGTAATACGTAATATATAGGGGCACAGCATCTGCATTAATTATAAAGTGACCTGTAATACACATTATATAGGGGATTAGCAGCTGCATTAATTATAAAGTGACCTGTAATACATATTATATAGGGGCACATCAACTGCATTAATTATAAAGTGACCAGTAACACATATTATATAGGGGCACAGCATCTGCATTAATTATAAAGTGACCTGTAATACATATTATATAGAGGCACAGCATCTGCATTAATTATAAAATGACCTGTAATACATATTATATAGGGGCACAGCAACTGCATTAATTATAAAGTGTCCAGTAACACATATTATATAGGGGCACAGCATCTGCATTAATTATAAAGTGACCTGTAATACATATTATATAGAGGCACAGCATCTGCATTAATTATAAAGTGACCTGTAATACATATTATATAGGGGCACAGCATCTGCATTAATTATAAAGTGACCAGTAATACATATTATATAGGGGCACAGCAGGGACTACTTACCTTTAGATCCTCTGAAATAATAACCCCTAAATCCCTTTCCTCAGATGTTGAGGTTAGGACTGTATCAAATATTCTATATTCAGCCCTTATGTTTTTACGTCCCAGGTGCATTATCTTGCACTTATCCACAATAAAACTCAATTGTCACAGCTCCCACCATTTTTTTAGTTTACCTAAATCATTTGTCATTTGGCTGATCCCTCCAGGAACGTCAACCCTGTTGCAAATCTTTGTGTCATCAGCAAAAAGACATACTTTTCCATTAATACCTTCTGCAATATCACTAATAAAAATATTAAATAGAATGGGTCCAAGTACTGACCCCTGAGGTACCCCACTGGTAACAAGACCTTGTGCCGAATAAACTCCATTTAACACAACCCTCTGTTGCCTGTCACTCAGCCACTGCCTAATCCATTCAACAATATTGGAATCCAAGCTCAAAGATTGCAATTTATTGATAAGCCTTCTATGCGGAACAGTATCAAAAGCCTTTCTGAAGTCTAAATAAGCAATGTGTACTAATGTCTATTATTTTTGATAGCCAATCAAAAAAATCAATAATATTAGTTTGGCATGATCTCCCTGAGGTAAACCCATGTTGTTTCTGATCCTGTAATCTATGTGTTTTTAGATGGTCAACAATCCTTTCCTTTAACATGGTTTCCATTAATTTCCCCACTACTGACGTAAGACTAACTGGCCTATAGTTCCCAGATTCCTCCCTACTACCCTTCTTGTGAATGGGCACAACATTTGCTAATTTCCAGTCTTCTGGGACGACTCCCGTTAGCAAGGATTGGTTAAATAAATCTGTTAACGGTTTTGCTATTACATCACTGAGCTCTTTTAATAATTTAGGGTGCATCCCATTAGGCCCCATTGACTTATTTGTCTTTACTTTAGACAGCTGCTGTAGAACCTCCTCCTCTGTAAACTGATATGTAATTGTCTCGTTAGTGTTTCCTCCTAACTGAGGTCCCTTTCCTTCCTTATCTTCTGCAAAGACTGAACAAAAATATTCATTGAGGCAGTCAGCGAGACTTTTATCCTCTTCTACATACCTTCCTTCCTTTGTTTTTAATCTAACTAATCCTTGTTTAACTTTTCTTTTCTCGTTTATGTATCTAAAAAATGTTTTGTCCCCCTTTTTTACCGACTGAGCTATTTTCTTTTCTGCGTGTGCTTTGGAAGCTCTTATAAATTGCTTTGCCTCTTTCTGCCTAATCTTATAGGTTTGCCTATCTTCTTCACTCTGAGATGTTTTATAATTATTGAATGCTGTCTTTTTGTTCTTCACTATTTTGGCCACTTCTGCAAGTGACCAGTAATACATATTAAATAGAGGCACAGCATCTGCTTTAATTATAAAGTGACCTGTAATACACATTATATAGAGGCACAGCATATGCATTAATTATAAAGTGACCTGTAATACATATTATATAGGGGCACAGCAACTGCATTAATTATAAAGTGACCAGTAACACATATAATATAGGGGCACAGCATCTGCATTAATTATAAAGTGACCTGTAATACATATTATATAGAGGCACAGCATCTACATTAATTATAAAGATACCTGTAATACATATTATATAGAGGCCCAGCATCTGTATTAATTATAAAGATACCTGTAATACATATTATATAGAGGCACAGCATCTGCATTAATTATAAAGATACCTGTAATACATATTATATAGAGGCACAGCATCTGCATTAATTATAAAGATACCTGTACTACATATTATATAGAGGCACAGCATCTGCATTAATTATAAAGTGACCTGTAATACATATTATATAGGGACACAGCATATGCATTAATTATAAAGTGACCTGTAATACATATTATATAGGGGCACAGCATCTGCATTAATTATAAAGATACCTGTGATACATATTATATAGAGGCACAGCATCTGCATTAATTATAAAGTGACCAGTAACACATATTATATAGGGGCACAGCATCTCCATTAATTATAAAGTGACCTGTAATACACATTATATAGGGGCACAGCATCTGCATTAATTATAAAGTGACCTGTAATTCATATTATATAGGGGCACAGCATCTGCATTAATTATAAAGTGACCTGTAATACCCATTATTATAGAGGCACAGCATCTGCATTATTATAAATTGACCTGTAATACATATTATATAGGGCACAGCAACTGCATTAATTATAAAGTGACCAGTAACACATAATATATAGGGGCACAGCATCTGCATTAATTATAAAGTGACCTGTAATACATATTATATAGGGGCACAGCATCTGCATTAATTATAAAGTGACCTGTAATACCCATTATATAGAGGCACAGCATCTGCATTCATTATATAATTGACCTGTAATACATATTATATAGGGCACAGCAACTGCATTAATTATAAAGTGACCTGTAATACATAATATATAGGGGCACAGCATCTGCATTAATTATAAAGTGACCTGTAATACATATTATATAGGGGCACAGCATCTGCATTAATTATAAAGTGACCTGTAATACCCATTATATAGAGGCACAGCATCTGCATTCATTATAAATTGACCTGTAATACATATTATATAGGGCACAGCAACTGCATTAATTATAAAGTGACCTGTAATACATATTATATAGAGGCACAGCATCTGCATTAATTATAAAGTGACCTGTAATACATATTATATAGGGGCACAGCAACTGCATTAATTCAAAAGTGACCAGTAACACATATTATATAGGGGCACTGCATATGCATTAATTATAATGTGACCTGTAATACACATTATATAGTGGCACAGCATCTGCATTAATTATAAAGTGACCTGTAATACATATTATATAGGGGCACAGCAACTGCATTAATTATAAAGTGACCAGTAACACATATTATATAGGGGCACAGCATCTGCATTAATTATAAAGTGACCTGTAATACATATTATATTTATTTATAAAGGATTTTACCAGGAAGGATACATTGAGATTTCTCTCGTTTTCAAGTATGTCCTGGGTTCAAGTACATTGAAGTGTTACATTTACAGAAATACAAAGTAATACAATGTAAGATATTAACAACACAAATATACAGATTAACAGAAAATAAATATGTAGGAAATATAGTCACTAGGTTACATGTTTACAGGTGCATTCTGTATTGAGGTATGTTAACAGGGAAATTTTGAGTGACTTAAGACTGGTGGAAGATTTGATGGCGTCTGGGAGGTTATTCCATAATTGTGGTGCTCTGTAGGAAAATGAGGACCGAGCCACTGTCTTTTTGTATTGTGGTATTGCAAGTAAGGTGCTGGTCCTGGATCGGAGGTTATAGGATGAGGGAGCTGCTGGGGGAAGCAGTCTATTCAGGTAGGGTGGCAGCTTCCCAGAGATGCTCTTAAACACCAGGCTGGAAAGGTGAAGGGTGCGTCTGGATTCTAGCGATGGCCAGTTTAGCTGTTTTAACATGTCACAATGGTGGGTCATGTAGTTACATTGTAGCGCAAAGCGGCAGAATGAGTTATACAGTGTAGTAAGTTTATGAAGGTGTGTTTGCGGGGCGGCTGCATACACTACATCTCCGTAATCAATAGCCGGCATAAGCATTTGCTGTACAATCTGCTTTCTTACCGTGGGACTCAGGCAGGATTTGTTTCTGTACAGGGCACCTAGTTTGGGGTAAAGTTTAGATGAGAGTTTTTCGATGTGGGGGCAAAGGATAGATTAGGGTCCAACCACATACCTAGATATTTGAGAGAAGTGACTGTGGTCAGTGTGCCATTTGATATTGTCCCAACACATAGATGGGGATTTTGCAATTTGTGTAGTTTAGGTGCTGTTCCAAAGAGCATCGTTACAGTTTTGTCAGTATTTAAAAAAAGTTTGTTGTTTTTGATCCACTTTTCTACCTCTGTGAATGTTTATTATAAAGTGACCAGTAATACATATTATATAGGGGCACAGCATCTGCACTAATTATAAAGTGACCTCTAATACGTATTATATAGAGGCACAGCATCTGCATTTATTATAAAGTGACCAGTAATACATATTATATAGGGGCACAGCATCTGCACTAATTATAAAGTGACCAGTGATACATATTATATAGGGGCACAGCATCTGCATTTATTATAAAGTGACCAGTAATACATATTATATAGGGGCACAGCAACTGCATTAATTATAAAGTGACCTGTAATACACATTATATAGGGACACAGCATCTGCATTAATTATAAAGTGACCTTTATGTAATACATATTATATAGGGACACAGCATCTGCATTAATTATAAAGTGACCTGTAATACATATTATATAGGGGCACAGCATCTGCATTAATTATAAAGTGACCTGTAATACATATTATATAGGGGAACAGCATCTGCAGTAATTACAAAGTGACCAGTAATACATATTATATAGGGGCACAGCATCTGCATTAATTATAAAGTGACCTGTAATACATATTATATAGGGGCACGTCATCTGCATTAATTATAAAGTGACCTGTAATATATATTATATAAGGGGCACAGCATCTGCAATAATTATATAGTGACCTGTAAGACATATTATATAGGGGCACATCATCTGCATTAATTATAAAGTGACCTGTAATACATATTATATAGGGGCACAGCATCTGCATTTATTATAAAGTGACCTGTAATACATATTATATAGGGGCACAGCATCTGCATTAATTATAAAGTGACCAGTAATACATATTATATAGGGGCACAGCATCTGCATTAATTATAAAGTGACCAGTAATACATATTATATAGGGGCACAGCATCTGCATTTATTATAAAGTGACCAGTAATACATATTATATAGGGGCACAGCATCTTCACTAATTATAAAGTGACCTGTAATACGTATTATATAGAGGCACAGCATCTGCATTTATTATAAAGTGACCAGTAATACATTTTATATAGGGGCACAGCATCTGCATTAATTATAAAGTGACCAGTAATACATTTTATATAGGGACACAGCATCTGCATTAATTGTAAAGTGACCTGTAATACATATTATATAGGGACACAGCATCTGCATTAATTATAAAGTGACCTGTAATACATATTATATAGGGGCACAGCATCTGCATTAATTATAAAGTGACCAGTAATACATTTTATATAGGGACACAGCATCTGCATTAATTGTAAAGTGACATGTAATACATATTATATAGGGGCACAGCATCTGCATTAATTATAAAGTGACCTGTAATACGTATTATATAGAGGCACAGCATCTGCATTAATTATAAAGTGCCCTGTAATACACATTATATAGGGACACAGCATCTGCATTAATTATAAATTGACCTGTAATACATATTATATAGGGGCACAGCATCTGCATTAATTATAAAGTGCCCTGTAATACACATTATATAGGGACACAGCATCTGCATTAATTATAAAGTGCCATGTAATACACTTTATATAGGGACACAGCATCTGCATTAATTATAAAGTGCCCTGTAATACACTTTATATAGGGACACAGCATCTGCATTAATTATAAAGTGACCTGTAATGCACATTATGGGCCCTATTACAATCTGGGCGTTAAAACGCAGGCGCAAGGAAGAAAAACCTCGCCCGCAGTTTTCCCCCTTGCACCCGCTTTTTAACGCCAGATTACAATGCAGGCGCAAAAAAATGCTGCCTGCATTGTAGCGCCCGTTAAAAATCAGGATGCTCGCGGCAGCTGGTTAACGGATTCTGCACCAGCGGAATTCATTAACAACAGGTCCTGACTCTGGTTAACTTTTCGTTGACCAGAGCCAGGCGTTATTCAGCGCTGGGACATTGTAATCCAGCGCTGATTAACACTTTGCGCTTCCCATGTTAAGTATAGGTAGCGCAAAGTGCAGTAACATCGCGCAGACAGGGGAATAAATCAAATCTGTTGCTTTTTTTCTGGGGAGGGCTTAACCAGGGTTGTTTTTACCGTATGAAGTTAGGATCAAGGCCGGGATGGAACATGCAAGCAGCTTGTGTGTGACGTCCAGAGTCCAGGGAGGCAGGAAGGAGGACCCTGGAGGAGCCGTACCACCTGGCCGGGTGCCAGGAACTCCGGCGGCACCCAGCGTGTCTGCAACCAATCAGGGGGCGGGACGCACCCTGATGACGCGGCACCTCCGAGCTTCAAAGCAGGAGCGCGCGCATTAGCCATTGCCTTGTCGTGGACTCACATTCCCCGCATCGCTGCTGTATTTAGTTCGTATATCCGTTGCTGACCTTGCTATCTCTGACAACCCGATTTCTGCTTGTTTACTGACCACTCTCTTTCTTACTCCCTGCCTGTACTGTTGCCTTCTGCCGCTGTTACTATGTGTGCCATCCAATCTTACCACCTATACGGTAGCGCAGTACAAAGTATCCTTTTATTGCTGACCCAGGTTTTGGTCAAACGAATACGCTCTCTTTGTTTCTGCCTTGTGCATATGCGTTATACCATAGCGCAGTACAAAGTACCTGTACGTTGTTGAACCTGCTGTTGTTTTCACGACCATTCTTACTCTGTATCCCTGTCTGGTAATTCCGCTGCCTATCGCTCAAGGTGTGTACTGCATATATCTGCCGCATACTCTTGCACAGTATACACCAATCATATCTCTGTTTGCACTTTTGCTGGCCTATGTGGCTGCTAGTGGTTAGGGTTAGCGGTCCCGACCATTCTAAGGATCGGAGGGCTAGAGGTCTGTTGCCAGGGTCCTACCAGGTCTGTCCCGGGGACAGTCAGATTACAACAAGGCCATTTATATGGATCCAACAGACCTGTCTGTGTTGATCTCCAAATTGGGAGACTTAATCAATAAACAGGAGGAGCAAGACCGTAGACAGGAGGAGCAGGATCACAGGATGGACCTATTTGCTCAGGATTTGGGGCAGTTGTTAAATCCCCCCTCCAAACCATTGCCTCCTCAGTCACCTACCGTTACTGCTGCACCCCCTCAGGGTGTTGCCTGTTCTCACGTGAGTCTAAAAGCCCCCGGTAGCTATGATGGTACTTCTGGGACATGCCAGGGTTTTGTTATGCAAATGGGCATAATGTTTAAGTTGAATCCTGGCATGTGTTGTCTGAAAAAGCTGGGGTACGTGATCAACCACCTAACCCACAAAGCTCTTCTGTGGGCAACTCCCCTATGGGAGTTAAAGAGGCCTGTGGTATACAATTACAATGAATTTATGAGGGATCTCAAACATACATTCGATCCCGCCAGACGTGCTACTGGTGCCGCTAGAACCTTGTTTCGCATTAAACAAAGCAACTGCCGTGTAGCTGACTACGCTATTAAATTTAAAACTGTGGCAGCTGAGTTACAATGGCCAAATGACGCATTTTCCACTGCGTTTCTTGAGGGGCTTATTGACGCTTTAATGTATGAGCTCGCTCCGTTGTCGCTACCTGAAGAACTTGATGATCTCATTGATTATTGCATTGCTCTGGACGACCAGATCCGTGAGAGGAGGTCTGGTTGTGATAAGCCTCGCAGGTCTCCACAGGTTTTGTCTTCCACTCCTCGTACACGTAAAACCTCCTCACCCCCTAGTGTAGAACAATCTGTTCCTGAACCCATGCAGCTGGGTCGTTCTGGTATAACTGGTGAGGAAAGACAATATCGTATGAGAGAAGGGTTATGCCTATACTGTGCAGATAAAGGCCATTTCCGATTACAGTGTCCCAAACGACCCAAGCGGTCTTCTGTGCAGGAAAACGAGTGTGCCTAGACTCCTACGAGAGACAGGTTCTGGGCATGACTACTGTCTCTCCCTTACTAAAAAAGAAAAGAAAGAAAAAGTCTCGTTTGGTGGTTCCTGTGTCTGTTGCTTGGGAGGATGTCAAGATAGACACAAAGGCACTCATTGACTCAGGTTCTGCAGGGAATTTTCTCGATTCAGGTTTCGCTGCTATGCACACCAGGTAGCATTGGTAAAAAGAGAGATCCCTTTGGTCATTGAGTCTATCAATGGTAGAAACTTGCTAAGACCACACGTTACCCATGATACCATTCCGCTTTCTTTTCATACAGGTCTCCTACATGGAGAAAAAAATCTAATTTCAAATAATCGAATCACCCACTGTACCCATTGTTCAAGGCTATCCTTGGTTGGCCAAACACAATCCTGTCATTGATTGGCCCAAGGGAGAGTTGGGTTCATGGAGCTCGAAATGTTGGTCACGCTGCCTAGGTTTGAGTACCATGCTGAGTAGTTTGACTGTCCACTGAGGTACCAGAAAGGTACACAGACATTACGGATGTCTTTGATAAAAATAAATAAGAGGTCTTACCTCCACGTCGCCCGTATGATTGCGCAATTGAGTTGTTGCCGTGAACCATGCCCCTGAAAGGCCATGTGTATCCTCTTTCTCAGAAAGAGAATGAGATTATGGAAGAGTACATTCGTGACAACCTTGCTCGTGGGTTTATACGTCGTTCCTCCTCTCCCACTGGGGCTGTTTTTTTCTTTGTTTCTAAGAAAGAGGGTGATTTGAGACCATGTATAGACTATTGAGGTTTAAACTGTATAACCATACGTAATGCCTATCCTATCCCTGTCACGTTCCATGTTGGCAAACCTGTCTTCCTGCCCTCTGTATTTGTATATTGTGTTTTTTCCCTTGTGTTTCTGTTGCTGCCAATTCCTGGGTTGCCTCCCAGGGGTTAATTGGTATTCTTTGTGCTGCTCACCTGTTGACCCTTGCCTTGATTCCCCTGCCTATATTAGAGCAATGTACCTATAGTACATTGCTGGGTCATTTTACTTTGCCTGGTCTCCTTGCGACTTGTGTCCTGAGAGCTCCTTGTTGTGTTCGATCCTGATATCCTCTGTTTGAATATCCTTGTTTAGTTTTTGCCTCTGTTATTTCTGTTCCAGTTTATGTCAGTTCCTTCTATGTATTTTGTTCTGTCTATTTCTGTATTTTGGTTTGCTGTTTATGTTCCATTCTGATTCCCCGGTTACTGATTTTTGGCTTGGCTGACTTCCCTTCTGGTTCCTATTCCTATATCCTGTATGACTTACTCTCTCTGGTTATGACCTTTGGCTTTCCTCTATATGACTACTCTATAGTATATTCCTTGTCTGTACCGTTTCCAGGAAACCCTGTCATCTGTATACAACAAAAGACTCTGTACGGCTTCAAGGTAATACTTTCCTTTAGATTAGATCCGGCTATCCTAAAGACCGGCCTTTCAGTGCAGGGAATCTTTGGTATTGCCGTACAGAGGTCTTTTGTTAACCTTGTGTTGCTTTCATCTGTCCTTGCAGTTTACAGTACATCTCTGCCAATAGGGGCTTCTCTCAGGAACCTTGACCTCACCTTGCTGCGAGTTATATTCTTAGGGATATATATACAGACCGACCACTTCCAAGGATCGGAGGGCAAGGATAGGTTGGTGCGTGCCTGGTGGTACTGCCACCGTAACAATCCCTCTCATATCTGAGTTGTTTGACCGTCTGAGAGACGCCAAGATCTACACCAAGTTCGATCTTCGTGGGGCATACAACTTGGTGAGGCTGAAGGAGGGTCATGAATGGAAAACTGCATTTAATACCAGAAGTGGGCACTATGAATATCTTGTGATGCCGTTTGGTCTGTGCAATGCGCCTGCAGTTTTCCAGGACTTTATTAATGATGTCCTAAGGGACTTCCTACAGGTTTTTGTGATTGTCTATCTGGATGACATTCTCATCTACTCTCCTGATGTAGAGACCCATCATACGCATGCATGCACTGTTCTGAAAAGATTGCTAAAAAATGGCTTATACTGCAAGCTTGAAAAATGTCTCTTCGATATCACATTCGTTCATTTTCTTGGTTACATAATAAGTCCCAGTGGGTTTGAGATGGACCCTCAGAAACTCTCCACCATCAGGGAATGGCCACTGCCTCAGGGGCTTAAAGCCAGAGGTTTATAAAAAAATATTCCTCGGCGGTTGCT
>RXON01003554.1:0-17623 GCA_009667805.1 Leptobrachium leishanense
CTCCCTGAGCAAGTTATTGGAGGGAAGTGCTATCCTACGAGTATATTTGGATATAAGTACTCTTACATCGGTGAACTGGGATATACTGAAGCAGCCATCTGGGTGTAATTCGGGTTAGGAGATTATGACTCGGTGGTAGACAAAGGAGACGGAGGCCTTCTTAAGCAGGAAAAGCATTTATTCGGTACCGAGCCTTGAGTCAGGTCTAGCCCAAAAAGACTCAAGGGCCGAGCCAACAGAGAGACAAAGAATTTATACATGGCTTGTAAAAATGCACACCTTATTCCCCTCCCCAGGTTACCCTCCCACTTATCATATCAACCTTCATTATACATATTGGACTTTATTCATCATTTTGCAAGTCAGCAAGATTCACTTCAAAGAAACGACCCTTGAGCCCACTCTGTATTCTCTGTCTAGTCAATATGGTCTAAAGCAAATATGGCAAGCTATGGGATTTACGTATTCCTGCTGTCTCGATATATTAAGCAACTTTTATGGCTTAGAGTTAAAGACCTGGGGGGGAGAAGAGATAATTCTTCAGTCAGCAGAAATCAGGTTTATTTGAGGCTACACTTAGCTGTTAGTTAGAGCAGGCAAACTTAGTTGACTCTAGTGAGCACAAAGGGACTGCAGACTTTTAAAACACAAAATGGAGTTGGTAGCATACCTTGAGCGAACACCAAAATGACGGATTAGCTGTGTTAGTATATTTCTAAATTAAATCCCAAGAGGTGCTATCTCATTCCCTCCTCTTGGCGGAGAGTCTACAATGACCTCTCCCAGCCAACTAACTAAATCATTAAGGATTTTTAATCAGTAGGGGTTACTTGGCTCATTGGATGGTAATCTGAAGTGTCCCCCAGGGGCCTATCTTCTGGCTTCAGGAATTTACGGCAGATTGGCCACAGACACATGGCTAACTTGTAGGTTAGTGCACAGATAAGAATTAGTATACCAATGAGGATCAGGGACCCTACCCTGGAAATAGCATTTAGGATTGAGCCAAACCATGACCCAAATGTACCCCAGATGGGACACTTTCTCTTGGTGCTTGAGAATTGCATCAAAATATTCAGGTACATCATCAGTAGCTGTGCGGAGATAAGTACAACATTCATATTGTATCGTCATTTCACACATTCCATTTAATACAGCCTGTATCTGTTCAATAGCTATTTTCTGATATAACTTTAATTTACGAATTTATCGGAGCTCCGCATTCAACAGTTGGATGTCAGCAATAGTAATATTCACAATTTCATCCTTTAGTACAACATATTAAGTCTTCTCATCATTTCAATGCCGCATCCTGTGAAGGAAGGAAACCAAGACCAGGCCATATCATCTTTGGAAAACAGTTCTCGTTTAGCAAAATTTAAGGATTACCGTGGTTGTGGTGTCCCTTGGTCCAGGGTATCACCTTTGATCCGCTGGAGGGGGACTACCCAGGCCAGGTAACACCACGTCTTTATATCAGTATTTATCCACATGTGACATAAGTTTCCGCAACAAACCATTACTTGGAGACTATTTCCCAATGCCCCTGGATCAGATACATCTAGAGTTGCATTAAACAAGGATTCTTTACACATTGAACTAGGTGGGGCCTGATTTTTCTTTAGTTTAAAACACCATAAATGGAAGTAAGCCCAATTATTGATCTGAATAGTGTGGTTTGTTTTTGGCATAATTAAGCTCTTAGTCAGATTAAGAACACTAGGGACCACTACACCTTTATTCACAGGGAAGTCAAACAAGTTAAGGGGTACCGCTAAGGTGGGAATAACTGATGACCCTTGGTTCAATTTGTTACACACCCAACAGGATTCATATCCTGACTTCTTTGCATACGCAAATTTAATAAGCAGTTTATCCTCTGGTCTTGTCAAGTCTCGTTTCCGGCGATCCTGTGCCAGTAGGACAGTCATGTCAAATTCCGGTGTCAACACAATAGGGGCTGACATCACTCCCTTAGGGAGCTGGATTGGGAAAAAAAAAATAGTCCAGCAACAAGTGTCAGTAAGATCAAAAATAAAACAATAATCCCAATACATATAAGGATCCTTTGGTACTGTTCAAATGGTCTTTTTTTTTTATTTTAACCTCTTAAAAATAGTATCTGGAAGCAGAGGCTCATGGGCCTCCTGGGGTACCTCTGGAGCTTCCATCGATTGGGAATGTGGTAAACTTAACGGTCTTTCAATAACAACAGGCACAAAGACTGGAGTTTGGAGAGCCGGGGGTCAACTAGACTTGGATCTCCCTTATTCCTCTCCGGTCTGTGCAGCTGCTTGGGTACGGTGGAAACGTAGCTTCAGTGGGTCAGATTCACTGGCTATCACTTTCCATGCCTGGTCCGTAACCTCTGCAGCAGGTTTCAATCGTGAGTGGTGTATCCATGGCACCACTTCGGCCACCTTCACTGCTGTGGGAGTTGATAACAAGACAACATAAAAACCCCTAACGGGTCTACCTTCCATTCCTTAACCCATACTGAGTCCCCAGGACAGTATCTGTGTAAAGGTAAGTATAGGAAATGTGGTATGTGTTCACTAACTCATGTATACATGCTCTGCATCGTCTGAACTAACCTGATCACTTGCTGGCGTAGGTCAGTTTCTCCTAATACCCGGGGATCCCCCCCTCAACCTAGTTATCAAAGGGGTGGGATAACCAAACATCATCTCGTATGGGCTCAATTTTAGGAGTGAGGTAGGGCTGCTTCTCACATGCAGTAGAACAATTGGCAACACATCCAGCCATTTCATTGATGTTTCTTGGCATATTTTAGCCATCAATGTCTTTGGATTTCTATTCATTCTTTCCTCTTTTCCAGAGCTTTGAAATCTGTATGCAGAGTGCAGTTTCCAGGTGATTCTTAACAATCGGGCGAGCTGCTGCAAACAACTTTGTATGAAGGCTGGGCCATTGTCTGATCTGATTTCAAGAGGCAGTCCATACCTTGGGATAATTTTCTCTCGAGGCATCTTACCTCTGCAGTCTTTTCTGTTCGAGTTGGGTAGGCTTCAACCCATCCCATTAGTGTGCATACTAGCACCAGTAGATATTTATATCCTTTGCATGGTGGGAGAACAGTAAAGTCAATTTGTAGGGAGGACATTGGAGATAATCGAACCGATAATACTCCTGGTGGTTGTACTATCCCTTGCCTTGGGTTGTTCTTAGCACAAGTGACACATTGTTGCGCAATCACTCTGCAGACGGAGGTGAGTCCAGGAACGTAGAAGTGCGGTTCTAGTTGTTGCTCCATGGCTGTCTTTCCTCCATGTGTTCTGGAATGCAGGGCCCGGACAATTTCAGGTGCCAGGGTGGCTGGTAAGACAATTCTTTCACTCTCCAACTGGTACCATCAGTCTTCTCTGTATTCTCCTGGCTCTTCGGAGAGCCATTTCTTCTCCTTTTCAGAGTAGGCTGGAGTTCAGTGCGTAATGGGTGTTGGCAACAGGGGTGTCACCACTGAGAGAAGTCTTTTGACATACTTGGGTATTCTGTGCTTCAGAGCATATTCAGACAGTGCATCTCTTTCATGTTCACTCTTTACAGTCGGCAAGAAATACTTCCGGGCACTTTCTTTCATATTTTGCAGCTGATCTTCAACCAGTACCTCTTTCAGGAAGAACTTTACCAGCGGAGCTTGGTATTGTGCAGCTCCCAGCTCTCCCATGCTTCTCACAATTCGGGTAATTCTCAGGTTATTGTGGGTGTTAGTATTCAAATTGGAGAAGCGTGTTCGAAAAATTTGAGTCTCGTATCACTTCTATCTCCTCTTCCCCCACTAATTTTACGCCGAAGAAATTCAGCATCAGTTTATAGGCTCTCCGCAGCCTATGTTGGATTTCAGCGGTGTTCTTCATAATTTCAATTTCAGAAGTAGTCAGAGGCTTTGCATGTGCATTCCGGCCTTGTTCACGTAGAGGAAACAACCATTGGATGTAGCTGTGGTGCTTCTCTAGAAGTTCATATTCATTGTACCAATGGCAAAGAACATCTTCAATAAATTCTCCATGAGGTGCAAATCTTCTCTTATTCATATAGATGTCAACGTTAGGCATATCGTGAAGCGCAGTATTTAGACAGAGCAGAGTTTCGACTTTCATTTGCAGTGATACGGGTTTACATACCGGAATCTTGATAGGTGAGTCAACTTGAACCAGTCCTCTCTGGGGAACCGAAGTTTCTGTTCGGTGTTCCGGATTTCCATTCCGGAAGCTTTTCAAGTGATTCTCCTGTTGCTGTCGAGTACTCTTGGCATTGGTTTCTTTCCAATCACAGCCACGCTCAAGGGCTTGTGTCTGTCTTGCTGCTTCCTTCGCCACTTGATCTGCTTTATGGTTTCCTCTGGGAACTTCTTCTTTGCCTTTCTGCTGTCCTCGACAATGCATAACACCAACTGCGGACGGTTTCCATACCGCATCCAGTAGATTCAATATTTCAAGGGCATTTTTGACTTGTTTGCTTGCAGATGTTAGGAGGCCACGTTCTTTGTAGAGTGCTCCGTGAGCCTGAATTGTCATGAAGGCATTCTTGGAATCGGTGTATGTGTTCACCCTTTTGTTTTCAGATAGTTCTAGGCCTTTGGTAAGGGCAATAATTTCAGCTAGTTGAGCAGAAGTGCCATTAGGCAGTGGTTTTGCTTCAATTGTTTCGTCAAGAGTGACTACTGCGTACCCAGCAAATCTTTTTCCATTTTCAACAAAACTGCTTCCATCAGTGAACAGTTGCAAGTCGTATTTGTCTAGGGGTATGTCTTTGAGGTCAGGTCTGCTGCTATATACTTCATCCATTACTTGGAGGCATTCATGTTCATGGTCTTCTGAAGCATCTGGAAGCAATGTAGCAGGATTCAGTGTGGAGATAAGTTCCAAGTGAACTCTTGGGTTTTCACACAGCATGGCTTGGTACTTGGTCATTCTTGCATTGCTGAACCAGTAATTGCCTTTTTGGTCTAGAAGAGTCTGGACTGCATGAGGGACTTTCACAAAGAGTTCTTGGCCTATTGTGAGCTTGTCTGCTTCTGCAACCAGGAGGGCAGTGGTTTCAAGCAACAAAGTCTTTAATTGGGTGACAGCCTCAGTTTGTTCTTCACCCCAAATGAATAGGTCAGGCTCTGCACCTTTGGTGGCTTGGTACAGAGGCTCGGCAATGATGGCAGAGTTGGGGATCCACAGGCGACAGAAGCCTGCAGCTCCCCAGAATTCTCTTACTTGGCAACGAGTCTGTGGTTGAGGGACACGGCAGACTGATTCTTTGCGTTCTGGATTGTACGCATGGTACCAGTAAGTTGAAAGCCTAGGTATTTCACACTGCGTTGGCAGATTTAGGCCTTTCTTTTAGAAACTTTGTAGCCTGCCTTGCATAAAATACTTAACAGTTCTGTTTGTGGCATTGAAACAATCTTCTTCAGTTGGTGAGGCAAGCAGGAGTTCATCAACATACTGCAATAGGGTAGCTTTGTCTGGCTGAGACTCTTTGTTCAGCGCTCTCCCGAGGATAGTAAACCTTGAAGGAGGCACGTCATTTGATGTTTGGAGCCATTCTGGACATTTTCCCGCTGAAAGGCAAACAATGGCTCACTCGCTGGAGCCAAGCGGATACAGAAGAACGCATCTTTTTAAATTAAGTGTAGAATTCTGTGTTGCCGGGTATCAGAGCTAGGAGGTTACACTCAATTGGGCCAAATCCGTATAAAGTCACTGTGGCAAAATTAAGTTCTTGAGTGCCCTCTTCCTGAACTGGAGCAACGGGGTATTCCATGAAGACACACAAAACTTTAGAAAACTGTACTTTAGCAAGCGTTCAAGGTGGACTTGGATGTGTTGCCTGGCTTTTTGTGGGATGTGGTACTGGCGCAGCGCCACGGGCTATTACTTTTTTTTTTTATTCATCTTACTTTCAATAATACACATTTTATAACCCGTTTCTCTCTTCTCATCATAAGTAACTTCTTTGTGCATTCCCCATTTTACTTGTCTTTTACTTTCTTATTATCACTTACTTATCTTTTCTATTTATTTTACAATTTCTCCAAACTGATCTAACGCCTGCAGTATTTTCCTCTATATCTGCTGTATCTCTCAGACTCCTCTCCTAGAACCTTCCCTCCCACCTTTTCTCCTCTGTCAGTGTTACTTGTTTGCATAAGGGGGGGGGGGTTTCAAAGTGACAACAACCTTTTTTTTTTTCTTTTTTTTAAGCAGAGTCTCTTACAATAGACTCAAATGCTATTGAGATGTAACAGCACTGTTTTACAAATGTCAACAAACTCTCGCAGCCTATAGCACACAACACATTCACTTACTGGAGCAAAAATACTGGTACATAAATCATACTAGATCTTTAAATCAAGCATTTATAACATACCAGAACAAGTGGCAATTTTGCCGTAGACATATACACTTAATGAACAACTGTAGCACAGAACGCCACACACTTACAAAAAAACGCATGTTTAGCACACACAATCAAATCACCTTTTGTCTTGAACAGACTTCAAACATTCCTCAGTCAAAAACAGGTTTTTTTTTTGTTTCTCTTGCTAATTGCAGGTCTCTTCCTAATTTAGCCTTTTTACTCAATGCTCTCTGAAATGTGTTCATTAGAATTCATCCTGTCTTACAATTTTACATTCATTTTAACTATGCATTTTAGGGGTACACCCGAAAAACACAAAACAATGGCTGTACACTGTACACACCATAATACATATACACACACACAACAGAGATTTCATACATAGATCATTTTCATTGCAATGCATACAAAACCAAAGAGCATATAAACCCACTATACACATATACAGACTGGGCAGCACATCTACATTGCACCATAAACGCAAACACAGCACATATATGCACTTACTGCACAGAGCACATATACACACACAACTCTAAATCCATATTCATAACATTTATACACATTTGCTATGTAAATAGCACATACCCACACTGGCTGCAGCCATATATAATACTACTCAGCACACACTCATAGTGTATTCGTTCAATGCAACAAATAATAGCTTTTGTATACATACTGCAAAAGCATATTTACAGGAAACATACACACAGCATTTTTTTTTTTTTTTAAGCAAACGCAACACATATATACAGAGCACATACAATACCTCCATAGATCATAAAAACATAGAGAATGTTGACAGATAAGAACCCCTCGGCTCATCCAGTCCGCCCAACCACACGGATACTTTACCTGGATTTATCTTTTGTTTAGGATAGCCTTATGCCTATCCCATGCCTGCTTAAATTCAATTACTGTTTTAGCCTCTACCACTTCTACTGGAAGACTGTTCCATGTATCCACCACCCTCTCAGTAAAATAATGCTTCCTGATGTTACTTTTAAACCTTTGCCCCTCTAATCTAAGACTATGTCCTCTTGTTTTGCTATTTTGTTTCCTTTTAAATATACTCCCTTCCTCTACCTTGTGGATTCCCTTTACGTATTTAAATGTTTCTATCATATCTCCTCTGTCTCGTCTTTTTTCCAAGCTGTACATGTTAAGATCATTAAGCCTTTCCTGGTAACTTTTCTCCTTCAAGCCGTACACCATTTTAGTAGCCCTTCTCTGAACTCTCTCTAAGATGTCTATATCCTTCTGGAGATACGGTCTCCAGTACTGCACACAGTACTCCAAGTGAGGTCTCACCAGTGCTCTGTACAGTGGCATGAGCACTTCCCTTTTCCTACTGCTAATACCTCTCCCTACACAACCAAGCATTCTGCTAGCTATCCTACGAGTATATTTGGATATAAGTACTCTTACATCGGTGAACTGGGATATACCACCGACTTTCACGAGGACAGCTGTTGAATCCATATTATTAAGTAATATTTTCCTATGCACAAGATATTTATCTACAGGAATTTGTTTAGAAGCATCGTCTTGAACAATTAATATATGTAATTTTCTGTGACCTAGTGTTATTGCCATTTACACATTCACCACTAGGTGTCGCCATTGGCTTACAGTCACTGTTAAATAAGCATTGAGTTACCTGTATTCAGAAATTGTGTGTATTGCTTACTACTAGAGATGTGCATTCGTTTTGGAAAAATGCGGAATTTGGAGCGAAATTTGATAAATCGTATTACAGAAGTACTTCTGATTGACGAATCGATACGACACGAATTTGAAACGAAATGGTATAAAACGAATTTATTTCGTTTTACACTATCATCATAAATGAAAAATTGGAATAACTGATCAACTATTGAATTTGAAATGAACTATTAAATTGATATCAACTATCGAATTGATCGTAACTTACAATACAAGTAATAGGACTTTATGAAAGAAATAAATTTTGTTTCAGTTTAATTTGACTAAATACTAAGGGCCCTATTACACTGTTAACGGGAGCTCTCACCTGCGTGAGCACTACCGTTAGCTGCGGTATCTACCGCATATTACAATTGAAAAACCGTTTGCGTTTGTGTGATATCTCCATATCTTTGAAAGCAGAGACAGGCTGTGGAAGGTTCTTATTCTTTATTTACAGGAGCTGCACACAGCGTCTGCATGCTGCCTTAGAACTCTACCATGTGATGAGGAAACTTTATTTACAATGAACAGGAACACAGATAATACCTACAACATGCGCCCTCTAGTGGTGGATAGATATAACACTATGATATACTACATCCCCTTCCCTCTGATAACACTAGTTTCAAAAATACCACCCACATGACCCTAGGCACAGAAAAACTCCCACTAAACTTGAGACTTTGGGTAGACTACCTCCGTCCCAGTGAGTTCCAGGACGCATTCTTGTCCTGTGGCTGGGGAACTCACTACTAAGCTAAGTATAATCCGTAGATAAGTTGGTGCTTTCTTTGTTCTGGTGGATCGCCGTAATTCTTGCTCCCCCTCCACATGAGCAGTCTCTGATGATTTCTCTGTGACAAGCTCCCCCTCCATCTGTCCCTCTTCCCCGGCTTCTGCAAGTACAACACCGGAAAGGGGAGCCAAAATCTCCATATCTTGCGTTAATGGTTCCGCCAAACTCTGTAGATCCTCTGGATATGCAACATGTCTATTTCTCACCTGATCTATGTGACGACGCACAATCTGGCCATTTCCAAGTGCAACAGTGCATGACACAGGACCTGTCTGCTTCTGAACAGTCCCCGGAATCCAGGAAGGTCCCACACCAAAATTTCTAGTGTATACTTTGTCACCTTCCCGCAGATGTCTCTCCTTGGCATGTTGATCATGATAAAGTTTTTGCTTCACCTGCTTTTCTTGCACCTGGCCTTTAAAATCCGGATGTATGAGATCCAACGTGGAACGCAATTTCCTCCCACACAAGAGCTCTGCAGGTGATTTTCCAGTCGTGGACTGAGGAGTTATCCTGTAACTAAACAACGCTCTGGCCATCTTGACCTCAATGGAATCTCCTGAACTTTTTTTTATCAGCCCTTTAAATGTCTGCACCGCCCTTTCGGCCAGTCCATTGGACGCTGCATGGTAAGGCGCTGTGGTCACGTGCTTAATACCATTTCGAGCCATGAATTCTTGAAACTCCATACTCGTAAAACTGGTGCCATTGTCCGACACCACCATTTCGGGAATTCCATGCTGGCTAAAGCTCTGTCTGAGGCATTGAATAGTCACTGCGGAGGTGGATTTACTTAACGGGTACGCCTCTATCCATTTAGAGTAAGCATCCACCAAAATCAAAAACATCTTGCCCATCCACGGGCCCGCATAATCAATGTGAAGTCTTCTCCATGGAAGGTTTGGTACTTCCCAAGGATGTAAAGGTGCACACTGGGGAGAATTTCTATTTTCTTGGCACATGGTGCAAGTTTTTACCATTGCTTCTATATCGGCATCCATCTTCGGCCACCACATATAGCTCCGCGCCAGCCCCTTCATCCTGATTATTCCTGGGTGAGTCGTGTGTAAGTGCTTCAGTAGGTCTGTGCGACCTGGGGGTGGAATGACCACACGGGCACCCCACAAGACACAACCTGCCTCCACACTAAGTTCCTCCTTCCTTTTCACATAAGCTCCAAACACTGATTTCTCCACTCTTTTTGGCCATCCTCTGAGGACGAACTCTCTAACCCGTGCTAAAACGGTATCTTTATCTGTCCATTTCCTCACCTGGTCGGCTTTAACCAATGGTACGCCATTTTCTTCCAATAGAAGTACTCTCTCTTCCTCCGCAGGCGTCTCCACCCCTTTCCGCGACTGGCAACCGGCTCAAGCCATCAGCATTTTGATGATCCTTGCCTGCTTTGTACACGATGGAGTACTCATATCCACATAATGTCACAGCCCATCTTTGAATGCGTGGCGAGGCCATTTGTGGAACCTCCTTCAGTTCATTAAATAATGAGATCAGTGGTTTATGATCTGTAACAATGGTGAATTGTCTCCCATACAAGTATGTGTGAAACTTCTTCACCCCAAATATCACCGCAAGGCCCTCCTTCTCAATTTGAGAATAATTTTTCTCAGCTGCATTCAGTGTACGTGAGACGAACCCTATTGGCCGTTCAGATCCATCCCCCATCCTGTGCGACAACACAGCACCCACACCATAAGGTGAAGCGTCACAAGCCAGGATAATAGGTTTGTTGACATCATAATGTACCAACAAGGCATCCGACTGGAGAAGATTTTTGGACTTTTCAAAGGCCTCTTTTTGCTCACAACTCCAGGTCCATTTAGTCTCTTTCCTCAATAGTGCATGCAGCGGTGCCAGTAACGTGGACAGGCTCGGTAAGAATTTGTGGTAATAGTTCAATAGGCCTAAGTAAGCCTTTAGTTCACTCACAGACCGCGGTGTGGGTGCCTCTTGTATGGCCTGGACCTTTTCTGCGACTGGCTGCACACCCGCAGCACTGATCTTGTGACCCAGAAAAACCACTTCTGTTCCCAGGAACTTGCACTTGCTCCTTTTCAGTCTCAGGCCACTTTGTTTTAGCCGAGACAAGACCTCCTCCAGATTTCTTAAATGATCGTCCTCGCTGACCCCAGTAACTAAAATGTCATCTAAGTAGACTGTGACGTGCGGCATGTTTTGTAGGATGCCCTCCATAGTGCGCTGGAAAATGGCTGGACTCGACGCCACTCCAAACGGCAATCTACCATAAGTATACAGTCCTTTGTGTGTATTAACAGTCACATACTTTTTGGCGCTTTCATCCAGCACGATCTGCTGATACGCATGACTCATATCCAGTTTGGAGAATTTGTTGCCGCCCGCCAACTGAGCAAATAAGTCTTCCACTTTAGGAATAGGATATTGTTCCACACTGGATGCTCGGTTTACTGTGAGTTTGTAATCTCCACAGATGCGGATTGAACCATCCGGCTTCCTCACCGGTACTATGGGAGCTGCCCATTCCGAAAATTGTACTGGTTCTATAATTTTCTCATCTACCAGTCTCTGCAGTTCTGCCTCCACCAGAGGTTTGACAGCAAAAGGTATCCGTCGTGGCTTATAGAATCGTGGCTGGGCCTCTGAGTTCACATGAATTTTGGCCGTGGTGCCTTTCAGCTGACCTAGCTCATCTTTGAACACCTCAGCATATCGATCTAGCAGGTCAGCCAAATGTAGCGTTGGACTGGCTGTTACTGTATTCACCAGTTGTGGCAACACTCTTAAGTCTTTCAGCCAGTTTCGTCCCAATAAATTTGGCCCGGCCCCTTCAACCACTACCATAGTAAGTTTCTTGTTGTCCATCTGACTCTGCACTGTTCCTATAACCTGACCTAACACCAGCATCTTCTCACCTGTATATGTTTTTAATGTCAGGTTGCATGGTTCCCACTCTGGTATGTCGGTGTTTTTCCATAGCTTAGAGTATTGCTTTTTGCTAATAATTGTAATGCCACAACCTGTGTCCACCTCAAATTCGATGTTCATGCCATTCACCTTTAACTTCTGTAGAATAGGAGCCACTTTAGGCATTTTATGTGAGACACTGTATATCGTGTTTATGTCACCTGCATCTTCTGTCTCACTAACGTCTTCTTCTTTCACTAAATGCGACCTCCCAGCCTTCTCCTTTCCTTTCCTCTCCCCCCTCAGTCCTTGAAATGGGGTTTTGTGACTCTGCATCACGTGCTTGGATTTGCACGCCCGCTTGATGTGTCCACGTTTCTGACAATGGTGGCACAGTTCATTTATAAATTTGCATTCGTGGGGTGCATGATTCCCTTTGCACCTGAAACACTCATAGTCCGTCTTCCACCCCCTCTTATCCACTGCACCCACATTATGCACCACCGATTGTCCCTGATGAGACCTTTGAGACTGTGATTCTTCATCCCCAGAGAAGCCTTGGAGATCTTTTATATTTCTGTCAGCCGACTCCATCGCCAGACACATAGTAAGAGCCTTTTCAAAGGTTAAATCCACTTCTGACAACAGCCGTCTCTGCATCCTGTCGTCATTTACTCCACACACCAGCCTGTCCCGCAGCATTTGTGGTAGTGTAGGCCCGTATTCACAATACTGCGCTAACTTTTTCAACTCCGCCACATAATCAGCCACCTTCTCGCCAGTATGCCGTGTGCGTGAATTAAATTTATATCTCTGCACAATTTCACTTGGTTTTGGATTATAATGGGCTTTGAGCACGACGACAAGTTCCTGATATGTTTTCTCTGCTGGCGTCATAGGACACAGCAAACTTCTCAGCAAACTATAAGTTGACGCGCCGACCCCGCTTAATAACACTGCTTTCCTCTTACCGGCATCAGTAATCTCATTAGCTTGAAAGAAATAGTCCAACACTTCAATATATTCGTCCCACGATTGCAACTCACAGTCAAAGGGGCTCACTGTTCCCACAAGAGCAGCCATTCTGTCTCAGCAATTCACGTCCTTGTAGTTTCTTCTGTTTCTTATTTTTTTTCTTCTGCTCTGCAGACCTTGAAACTGCACATACACGTTCCACAGTACAACCTGTTTACCCTCGTCGCCAATGTGATATCTCCATATCTTTGAAAGCAGAGACAGGCTGTGGAAGGTTCTTATTCTTTATTTACAGGAGCTGCACACAGCGTCTGCATGCTGCCTTAGAACTCTACCATGTGATGAGGAAACTTTATTTACAATGAACAGGAACACAGATAATACCTACAACATGCGCCCTCTAGTGGTGGATAGATATAACACTATGATATACTACAGTTTGGTACCTTGCGCTTCTCAGCGCGAGGTTACTGCACTTTGCTCTCCCCATATTAAGTACAGGGAGCACAAAGTCCCTGCTCTGATTAACGTCTGGCTCTGATTAGCGAAAAGTTAACCAGAGCCAGAACCTGGTGTTAACGGATTCCGCTTCTGCAGAATTAGGACATGACTTATACATATAAAAATTATATATTATGAATCTGCCAAGTCTGCCGGAAAGAACGATATATAATATGTCTGGGTCATATAATAAAATGTGACTTCAAATCGCGTTTAAACATGAGCGAAAGCAGTAAAAATGAGCTGAGCACACAGCGGTGAAATGCCTCAGCAGTGAAGGGGTGAAGTATGAATAACGTTATTGTCTATCTGTTGATATCTGCTGTATATTTGAATAGTTTTGCTAATCTGCTTTGTCAGGCAAACATTGCCCCATTATCTGCGTTTTTCGACTGTAATCTTGTTTACCATCCTGTCTTGTCTAGCAATGTTGAGCAAATGTTTATCTGTCCTAGTCTAATTGTGTCCCAAATGCCGTGAAGCAGAAGGAGCAGTAACATCAGAAACCCTCACAACATTTTCTAGGGGAGGTTTTGTATTTGTAAATAACCCATGTTTAACGCATAAATATCTGTGCCTGTTCCCAATAAAACCAGTTCCATTTTGATCCTGAAAACCTTCAGATCTACTGCCTCGTCTTATTTCTGGGGGTTGCTAGCAGGCTCTCTACATATCTTGGTCCTTAAGCTTCATCTAATGTATTGGAGGAAGGCACTAGAGTTTGCTGGGGAGAACTGGTGCCGGACAAAATCCCTACAGCCAGGTTCCCTAATGCCAACATCCCGACGGCCACCTTCCAGACAGAACAAGTGGCGGACATACCAAGTTCCCTACACAGCCAAGTTCCAGACATCCATAATCCCAATGGCTAACCATCAACTAATCAATCATTGTTGCTGGGTTCTATCGTCCACCGAGCTCTCCAGTGCACTCCCTCTCTGACATATCTCAAATCCTTAATAAGCTACTTGCCCAAAACCAAAAAAGTGAACTGCTGGTCCTCGGCGATTTTAATACAGATTGGCTAAATCCTAAAAACAATAAACCCTGCTTGCTGTTTAAAACTTTGCAGCTAACTCAATTAATCTCCTCCCCCACTCGCATTAATATGAAAAGCCCTAACCATACCTTGTTGGACTGGATTCTCTCCTCATCTCCTGATAGAATACAGGAGGCAGGCGTTCTTGCTAATAGCTTTAGTGACCATTGTGTAGTGTACTGCGTGTGCAAAATTAAGGCCTTGAAATCTCCCCCAAAGGTAATAACCACCAGGTCGTTCAAGAAATTTATTCTTGAATCCTTCCTAAGTGATCTCAAACAGCTCCCCTGGTACAGGCTAAACCTAATCCCAGACCTAGACTGTGCAGTTGAATACTTTCAGTCTGAGCTCCTGCAAGTCTGGAATTCCCAAGCCCCGCTGCGTAAAGTGCGAGTAAAAGGGACTCATCTCCCCTGGGTTACAGCTGATCTTACACTATGTACCAGCTTAGAGATTCACGGTGGTCAAATTTCAAGAGTACTGGTTCCATGAACGATCACTACAAATACCGAAAATGCCGGAATGAATGCACAAAACAAACAAAAATGGCCAAAGCCCATTACTTCAATGAAAATCTAAACAATAACATATCAAACCCTAGAAACTTTTGGAGAACCATAAGTAACATACAAGCACCCCCAGTCCACTCCCAGACAGCTGCTGTCAAAGTAAACAACCAAACCCTGGAACACTCCCTAGATGTAGCAAATGCCTTTAATGATTATTTTGTTGGATGTGCCACCACTTTGATTGCCAAGCTAGGAAATGACATGCAATCAGAGAGGCCTCATGCAGGTCAGGCCCCCCCAACTGTGCAAAGTCCCTGTATCAGACAGGAATTCAGTTTTAGACCAGTGCCTGTCAGTGTCGTTACTAAACTTCTCCGTAAGCAAAAAATGAAATACCAGTGTGGACCTGATCAAATACCAGCAATGCTGCTGAAAATCAGGGCGCCTGCAATTGCAAATCCTGTTGCAACCCTAATAAATGAGTCACTGGCGACTGGATACATACCCAAGCTCTGGAAGACTGCGAGAGTGGTACCTATCCATAAAAGTGGTGACAGTACTTTGGTATCCAACTACCGTCCGATATCGTTGCTCCCTGTAATGTCAAAAGTCTTGGAAAAATGTGTCTACACACAATTACGTGATTATTATCAATATTGGAACTACTTAACCCCGGATCAATCAGGCTTTCGTCCAAATCATTCAACTACAACTGCCCTTCTAAAAGTCTGCAATGATATCCAGGCTGGGATGGAACAAGGAAACCTAACTGGAGCCATCTTCCTTGATTTTGCCAAGGCCTTTGACACAGTAGACCATGGCATCTTGTTAGAAAAACTTAAAAACTCTGGCATTGGTGATCGCACGCTAACCTGGTTTCAATCATATGTATCCGACCGATCACAATATGTGTCAATTTCTGGCAGCTCCTCCCTCCTGCACCCAGTCACTTGCGGTGTACCCCAAGGCTCAATACTAGGCCCTCTGCTGTTCACAATATTCATAAATGATCTGCCCAATGTCTGCAAAGCCTCAACTGTACATATGTACGCAGACGACACTGTGATCTATACCAGCAAACCAAATCTCCCGCAGCTGGAGGCCGTGCTGCGAGAACAATTCACAGAGGTAGAAAAGTGGATCAAAAACAACAAACTTTTTTTAAATACTGACAAAACTGTAACGATGCTCTTTGGAACCGCACCTAAACTACACAAATTGCAAAATCCCCATCTATGTGTTGGGACAAAATCAAATGGCACGCTGACCACAGTCACTTCTCTCAAATATCTAGGTATGTGGTTGGACCCTAATCTATCCTTTGGCCCCCACATCGAAAAACTCTCATCTAAACTTTACCCCAAACTAGGTGCCCTGTACAGAAACAAATCCTGCCTGAGTCCCGCGGTAAGAAAGCAGATTGTACAGCAAATGCTTATGCCGGCTATTGATTACGGAGATGTAGTGTATGCAGCCGCCCCGCACACACACCTTCATAAACTTACTACATTGTATAACTCATTGTGCCGCTTTGCGCTACAATGTAACTACATGACCCACCATTGTGACATGTTAAAAGAGCTAAACTGGCCATCGCTGGAATGCAGACGCACCCTTCACCTTTCCAGCCTGGTGTTTAAGAGCATCTCTGTGAAGCTGCCACCCTACCTGAATAGACTGCTTCCCCCAGCAGCTCCCTCATCCTATAACCTCCGATCCAGGACCAGCACCTTACTTGCTATACCACAATACAAAAAGACAGTGGCTCGGTCCTCATTTTCCTACAGAGCACCACAATTATGGAATAACCTCCCAGACCCCATCAAATCTTCCCCCAGTCTTAAGTCACTCAAAAGCTCCTTACTAACATACCTCAATACAGAATGCACCTGTAAACCTGTAACCTAGTGACTATATTTCCTACATATTTTTCTGTTAATCTGTATATTTGTGTTGTTTTTTAATATCTTGCATTGTATTACTTTGTATTTCTGTAACTGTAACACTTCAATGTTCTTGAACCCAGGACATACTTGAAAACGAGAGAAATCTCAATGTATCCTTCCTGGTAAAATCCTTTATAAATAAATAAACCCTAATACTAACACCCTAACTCTAGGTTTAAGTGGGTTATGGCTAGTTTTAGGAGGGGATAGGGCTAGGTTTAGGGGGTTAGGGAGTAATTTGTTTTTGTTTTAATGTTTAAATGGTTTATTGAAAGAATAAGACAAGTGACCATAACATGTCCGAGTACAAAGTAAATCAGAACATATTGTTTGGATAGTACAAAGTCTGGTATGGCACGAGAAGGCTTATTGATAATCGGTGGAATGAGCATGGATGATGACATCGATCATTAAGAATTCGGACATCACAAGCTAGTCTCCTCGTTGGAGAAACATGTGGTCAGTTGTACAATGTGATACGGCAGGTGGTTTGTAGATGGAGGGTAAATGCTTTCCATGTGAGTCAGTAGAAGTAAGGAAAGACAAGGTATAGCAGAGGGGAGATAAAAGATAATGTAAGCGTTGGAAAGTTACGAAGAATGAAAAAGAGAGAACAGTAGGTAGTGAGTTAAAGAGAGAAAAAGAGGAGTTAAATAAAAAAAAAAGGGGAGGGCTGGAGGGAAAGGCAAAGGGTACCGGTTCGTCTGCAGGATGTTAGGTCTGTAACCAGGAGGTCCCGTCTCCTGGGCGGCCGGCGATGACCGCATCAGCCGGGAGAAAAATATAGTTGGTGGGTCTAGGTCCTAGTAGTATCGGGGAACCCAATCAAGAGGGGGCCATGGGGTATCAGAAGTCCAGTCATGATCATGCCACT
>RXON01003555.1:0-10000 GCA_009667805.1 Leptobrachium leishanense
ATGGCGCCGATCGCCCCTGCACCGCCGCGTGGTCCGGGAAAAATGAGGAGATATCCTCAGAGCGGGTGGTTCTGGGGGTGCTCTGGAGCTTCCCGCCCCCCAGTCCCTTCTTTTATGGCCATTATGTGTCTCAGCTGTGGGTATTCACCCCTTAATGTTGCTCACCACCGGAGCTCCGGATCAGGCTGCCGTCTTCATCGGCTGCCAAGCCACGCCCCCCCACTGACAACTTTTGCGTCACCCAAAGATTTTTCAAAAGATACTTTTTAGTTACATCTTTAGAGCATACAGTACCATTTATTTATCTAAACCGTATTATATTCTCGAGAACTTAATATTTTTGTTTCAAATACAATTCAGTTTTTTACATTACTATCCTTTTCATAACAAACAGTATACATAAAAAAGTTTTCTAGTCTCCACTGTGTCTGTTGTAAAGTCCCTAAGCTTGACTTTCAGGAATCCTATGTGAGGTTTTAATAAGTTTCCTACATTCCACCCTTATATATTACATTAATATGCTATTATTTAAGCATCCTTTGGTAACTGCGTATTGGTTTTGATTGAGATTTGTAGAGTAGTGCATGTGAGGTACAAGATGGCTGGCTTTAAAGTAACGGTGCAGGTCCCACCGAGATTTGAACTCGGATCACTGGATTCAGAGTCCAGAGTGCTAACCATTACACCATGGGACCTTATTCCATAAAATCTAGATATTCTTTCCTCAGAATGAGACAAAACATTAATTTTACCTATAGGAAAAAACAGAAATGTTGTTGTAAATTATTTATAAAGAAAAGGTATTTAAAGGTATGTAATTGTTAAGTTGTCAGGATGGCTGAGCGGTCTAAGGCGCCAGACTCAAGAGTTTCCTCTTACCTAGAGTGGGTGTTCTGGTCTCCAAATGGAGGCGTGGGTTCAAATCCCACTTCTGACAGTAAATTTTAAGTTTTTTCTAAATATATGCCAATTTTTGTATTGTGTGCTGTGTTTACTGATAATTTTCTACACTTTTGTAACTAACCTCTGAGAGGTTTGTAATGTTTTTTCTGTTCTCTCCTGTTTTACATTATTTCACTAATAAAGATGCAACTGTTAGAAATTTCAGATTGATTATGATACAGAAATATACAGTGGATATTGTGTGAGATACCCATTGCTAATCATTACACCATTTAACCACTGACAACTTTTGCGTCACCCAAAGATTTTTCAAAAGATACTTTTCAGTTACATTTTTAGAGCATACAGTACCATTTAGTTATCTAAACCGTATTATATGTACTCGAGAACGTATATTTTTGTTTCAAATACCAATTCAGTTTTTTGACATTACTATCCTTTTCATAACAAACAGTATACATAAATAAGTTTTCTAGTCTCCTCTGTGTCTGTTGTAAAGTCCCTAAGCTTGACTTTCAGGAATCCTATGTGAGGTTTTAATAAGTTTCCTACATTCCACCCTTATATATTACATTAATATGCTATTATTTAAGCATCCTTTGGTAACTGCGTATTGGTTTTGATTGAGATTTGTAGAGTAGTGCATGTGAGGTACAAGATGGCTGGCTTTAAAATAACAGTGCAGGTCCCACCGAGATTTGAACTCGGATCACTGGATTCAGAGTCCAGAGTGCTAACCATTACACCATGGGACCTTATTCCATAAAATTTAGATATTCTTTCCTCAGAATGAGACAAAACATTAATGTTACCTATAGGAAAAAACAGAAATGTTGTTGTAAATTATTTATAAAGAAAAGGTATTTAAAGGTATGCAATTATTAAGTTGTCAGGATGGCCGAGCGGTCTAAGGCGCCAGACTCAAGAGTGTCCTCTTACCTAGAGTGGGTGTTCTGGTCTCCAAATGGAGGTGTGGGTTCAAATCCCACTTCTGACAGTAAATTTTAAGTTTTTTCTAAATATATGCCAATTTTTGTATTGTGTGCTGTGTTTACTGATAATTTTCTACACTTTTGTAACTAACCTCTGAGAGGTTTGTAATGTTTTTTCTGTTCTCTCCTGTTTTACATTATTTCACTAATAAAGATGCAACTGTTAGAAATTTCAGATTGATTATGATACAGAAATATACAGTGGATATTGTGTGAGATACCCATTGCTAATCATTACATAATTTAACCACTGACAACTTTTGCGTCACCCAAAGATTTTTCAAAAGATACTTTTCAGTTACATTTTTAGAGCATACAGTACCATTTAGTTATCTAAACCGTATTATATGTACTCGAGAACTTATATTTTGTTTCAAATACCAATTCAGTTTTTTGACATTACTATCCTTTTTATAACAAACAGTATACAAAAAAAGTTTTCTAGTCTCCTCTGTTCTGTTGTAAAGTCCCTAAGCTTGACTTTCAGGAATCCTATGTGGGTTTAATAAGTTTCCTACATTCCACCCTTATATATTACATTAATATGCTATTATTTAAGCATCCTTTGGTAACTGCGTATTGGTTTTGATTGAGATTTGTAGAGTAGTGCATGTGAGGTACAAGATGGCAGGCTTTAAAGTAACGGTGCAGGTCCCACCGAGATTTGAACTCGGATCACTGGATTCAGAGTCCAGAGTGCTAACCATTACACCATGGGACCTTATTCCATAAAATCCAGCTATTCTTTCCTCAGAATGAGACAAAACATGAATTTTACCTATAGGAAAAAACAGAAATGTTGTTGTAAATTATTTATAAAGAAAAGGTATTTAAAGGTATGCAATTATTAAGTTGTCAGGATGGCCGAGCGGTCTAAGGCGCCAGACTCAAGAGTGTCCTCTTACCTAGAGTGGGTGTTCTGGTCTCCAAATGGAGGCGTGGGTTCAAATCCCACTTCTGACAGTAAGTTTTAAGTTTTTTCTAAATATATGCCAATTTTTGTATTGTGTGCTGTGTTTACTGATAATTTTCTACACTTTTGTAACTAACCTCTGAGAGGTTTGTAATGTTTTTTCTGTTCTCTCCTGTTTTACATTATTTCACTAATAAAGATGCAACTGTTAGAAATTTCAGATTGATTATGATACAGAAATATACAGTGGATATTGTGTGAGATACCCATTGCTAATCATTACATAATTTAACCACTGACAACTTTTGCGTCACCCAAAGATTTTTCAAAAGATACTTTTCAGTTACATTTTTAGAGCATACAGTACCATTTAGTTATCTAAACCGTATTATATGTACTCGAGAACTTATATTTTTGTTTCAAATACCAATTCAGTTTTTTGACATTACTATCCTTTTTATAACAAACAGTATACATAAAAAAGTTTTCTAGTCTCCTCTGTGTCTGTTGTAAAGTCCCTAAGCTTGACTTTCAGGAATCCTATGTGAGGTTTTAATAAGTTTCCTACATTCCACCCTTATATATTACATTAATATGCTATTATTTAAGCATCCTTTGGTAACTGCGTATTGGTTTTGATTGAGATTTGTAGAGTAGTGCATGTGAGGTACAAGATGGCTGGCTTTAAAATAACAGTGCAGGTCCCACCGAGATTTGAACTCGGATCACTGGATTCAGAGTCCAGAGTAACATTAATTACACCATGGGACCTTATTCCATAAAATCTAGATATTCTTTCCTCAGAATGAGACAAAACATTAATGTTACCTGTAGGAAAAAACAGAAATGTTGTTGTAAATTATTTATAAAGAAAAGGTATTTAAAGGTATGTAATTAATAAGTTGTCAGGATGGCCGAGCGGTCTAAGGCGCCAGACTCAAGAGTGTCCTCTTACCTAGAGTGGGTGTTCTGGTCTCCAAATGGAGGCGTGGGTTCAAATCCCACTTCTGACAGTAAATTATAAGTTTTTTCTAAATATCTGCCAATTTTTGTATTGTGTGCTGTGTTTACTGATAATTTTCTACACTTTTGTAACTAACCTCTGAGAGGTTTGTAATGTTTTTTCTGTTCTCTCCTGTTTTACATTATTTCACTAATAAAGATGCAACTGTTAGAAATTTCAGATTGATTATGATACAGAAATATACAGTGGATATTGTGTGAGATACCCATTGCTAATCATTACACCATTTAACCATTGACAACTTTTGCGTCACCCAAAGATTTTTCAAAAGATACTTTTCAGTTACATTTTTAGAGCATACAGTACCATTTAGTTATCTAAACCGTATTATATGTACTCGAGAACTTATATTTTTGTTTCAAATACCAATTCAGTTTTTTGACATTACTCTCCTTTTCATAACAAACAGTATACATAAAAAAGTTTTCTAGTCTCCACTGTGTCTGTTGTAAAGTCCCTAAGCTTGACTTTCAGGAATCCTATGTGAGGTTTTAATAAGTTTCCTACATTCCACCCTTATATATTACATTAATATGCTATTATTTAAGCATCCTTTGGTAACTGCGTATTGGTTTTGATTGAGATTTGTAGAGTAGTGCATGTGAGGTACAAGATGGCTGGCTTTAAAATAACAGTGCAGGTCCCACCGAGATTTGAACTCGGATCACTGGATTCAGAGTCCAGAGTGCTAACCATTACACCATGGGACCTTATTCCATAAAATCTAGATATTCTTTCCTCAGAATGAGACAAAACATTAATGTTACCTGTAGGAAAAAACAGAAATGTTGTTGTAAATTATTTATAAAAAAAAGGTATTTAAAGTAATGTAATTAGTAAGTTGTCAGGATGGCCGAGCGGTCTAAGGCACCAGACTCAAGAGTGTCCTCTTACCTAGAGTGGGTGTTCTGGTCTCCAAATGGAGGCGTGGGTTCAAATCCCACTTCTGACAGTAAATTTTAAGTTTTTTCTAAATATATGCCAATTTTTGTATTGTGTGCTG
Organism: Leptobrachium leishanense; assembly: GCA_009667805.1. NCBI lineage: Eukaryota > Metazoa > Chordata > Amphibia > Anura > Megophryidae > Leptobrachium > Leptobrachium leishanense. The sequence goes on from RXON01003555.1 coordinate 4,836, forward strand.
TGTTTACTGATAATTTTCTACACTTTTGTAACTAACCTCTGAGAGGTTTGTAATTTTCTGTTCTCTCCTGTTTTACATTATTTCACTAATAAAGATGCAACTGTTAGAAATTTCAGATTGATTATGATACAGAAATATACAGTGGATATTGTGTGAGATACCCATTGCTAATCATTACACCATTTAACCACTGACAACTTTTGCGTCACCCAAAGATTTTTCAAAAGATACTTTTCAGTTACATTTTTAGAGCATACAGTACCATTTAGTTATCTAAACCGTATTATATGTACTCGAGAACTTATATTTTTGTTTCAAATACCAATTCAATTTTTTGACATTACTCTCCTTTTCATAACAAACAGTATACATAAAAAAGTTTTCTAGTCTCCACTGTGTCTGTTGTAAAGTCCCTAAGCTTGACTTTCAGGAATCCTATGTGAGGTTTTAATAAGTTTCCTACATTCCACCCTTATATATTACATTAATATGCTATTATTTAAGCATCCTTTGGTAACTGCGTATTGGTTTTGATTGAGATTTGTAGAGTAGTGCATGTGAGGTACAAGATGGCTGGCTTTAAAGTAACGGTGCAGGTCCCACCGAGATTTGAACTCGGATCACTGGATTCAGAGTCCAGAGTGCTAACCATTACACCATGGGACCTTATTCCATAAAATTTAGATATTCTTTCCTCAGAATGAGACAAAACATTAATTTACCTATAGGAAAAAACAGAAATGTTGTTGTAAATTATTTATAAAGAAAAGGTATTTAAAGGTATGTAATTATTAAGTTGTCAGGATGCGCCGAGCGGTCTAAGGCGCCAGACTCAAGAGTGTCCTCTTACCTAAGTGGGTGTTCTGGTCTCCAAATGGAGGCGTGGGTTCAAATCCCACTTCTGACAGTAAATTTTAAGTTTTTTCTAAATATATGCCAATTTTTGTATTGTGTGCTGTGTTTACTGATAATTTTCTACACTTTTGTAACTAACCTCTGAGAGGTTTGTAATGTTTTTCTGTTCTCTCCTGTTTTACATTATTTCACTAATAAAGATGCAACTGTTAGAAATTTCAGATTGATTATGATACAGAAATATACAGTGGATATTGTGTGAGATACCCATTGCTAATCATTACACCATTTAACCACTGACAACTTTTGCGTCACCCAAAGATTTTTCAAAAGATACTTTTCAGTTACATTTTTAGAGCATACAGTACCATTTAGTTATCTAAACCGTATTATATGTACTCGAGAACTTATATTTTTGTTTCAAATACCAATTCAGTTTTTTGACATTACTCTCCTTTTCATAACAAACAGTATACATAAAAAAGTTTTCTAGTCTCCACTGTGTCTGTTGTAAAGTCCCTAAGCTTGACTTTCAGGAATCCTATGTGAGGTTTTAATAAGCTTCCTACATTCCACCCTTATATATTACATTAATATGCTATTATTTAAGCATCCTTTGGTAACTGCGTATTGGTTTTGATTGAGATTTGTAGAGTAGTGCATGTGAGGTACAGAGATGGCTGGCTTAAAATAACAGTAAGGTCCGTGCAGGTCACCGAGATTTGAACTCGGATCACTGGATTCAGAGTCCAGAGTGCTAACCATTACACCATGGACCTTATTCCATAAAATTTAGATATTCTTTCCTCAGAATGAGACAAAACATTAATTTACCTATAGGAAAAAACAGAAATGTTGTTGTAAATTATTTATAAAGAAAAGGTATTTAAAGGTATGTAATTATTAAGTTGTCAGGATGGCCGAGCGGTCTAAGGCGCCAGACTCAAGAGTGTCCTCTTACCTAGAGTGGGTGTTCTGGTCTCCAAATGGAGGCGTGGGTTCAAATCCCACTTCTGACAGTAAATTTTAAGTTTTTTTCTAAATATATGCCAATTTTTGTATTGTGTGCTGTGTTTACTGATAATTTTCTACACTTTTGTAACTAACCTCTGAGAGGTTTGTAATGTTTTTTCTGTTCTCTCCTGTTTTACATTATTTCACTAATAAAGATGCAACTGTTAGAAATTTCAGATTGATATGATACATACAGAAATATACAGTGGATATTGTGTGAGATACCCATTGCTAATCATTACATAATTTAACCACTGACAACTTTTGCGTCACCCAAAGATTTTTCAAAAGATACTTTTCAGTTACATTTTTAGAGCATACAGTACCATTTAGTTATCTAAACCGTATTATATGTACTCGAGAACTTATATTTTTGTTTCAAATACCAATTCAGTTTTTTGACATTACTATCCTTTTATAACAAACAGTATACATAAAGTTTTTCTAGTCTCCTCTGTGTCTGTTGTAAAGTCCCTAAGCTTGACTTTCAGGAATCCTATGTGAGGTTTTAATAAGTTTCCTACATTCCACCCTTATATATTACATTAATATGCTATTATTTAAGCATCCTTTGGTAACTGCGTATTGGTTTTGATTGAGATTTGTAGAGTAGTGCATGTGAGGTACAAGATGGCTGGCTTTAAAATAACAGTGCAGGTCCCACCGAGATTTGAACTCGGATCACTGGATTCAGAGTCCAGAGTGCTAACCATTACACCATGGGACCTTATTCAATAAAATCTAGATATTCTTTCCTCAGAATGAGACAAAACATTAATGTTACCTATAGGAAAAAACAGAAATGTTGTTGTAAATTATTTATAAAGAAAAGGTATTTAAAGGTATGTAATTAATAAGTTGTCAGGATGGCCGAGCGGTCTAAGGCGCCAGACTCAAGAGTGTCCTCTTACCTAGAGTGGGTGTTCTGGTCTCCAAATGGAGGCGTGGGTTCAAATCCCACTTCTGACAGTAAATTTTAAGTTTTTTCTAAATATATGCCAATTTTTGTATTGTGTGCTGTGTTTACTGATAATTTTCTACACTTTTGTAACTAACCTCTGAGAGGTTTGTAATGTTTTTTCTGTTCTCTCCTGTTTTACATTATTTCACTAATAAAGATGCAACTGTTAGAAATTTCAGATTGATTATGATACAGAAATATACAGTGGATATTGTGTGAGATACCCATTGCTAATCATTACACCATTTAACCACTGACAACTTTTGCGTCACCCAAAGATTTTTCAAAAGATACTTTTCAGTTACATTTTTAGAGCATACAGTACCATTTAGTTATCTAAACCGTATTATATGTACTCGAGAACTTATATTTTTGTTTCAAATACCAATTCAGTTTTTTGACATTACTATCCTTTTCATAACAAACAGTATACATAAATAAGTTTTCTAGTCTCCTCTGTGTCTGTTGTAAAGTCCCTAAGCTTGACTTTCAGGAATCCTATGTGAGGTTTTTAATAAGTTTCCTACATTCCACCCTTATATATTACATTAATATGCTATTATTTAAGCATCCTTTGGTAACTGCGTATTGGTTTTGATTGAGATTTGTAGAGTAGTGCATGTGAGGTACAAGATGGCAGGCTTTAAAATAACGGTGCAGGTCCCACCGAGATTTGAACTCGGATCACTGGATTCAGAGTCCAGAGTGCTAACCATTACACCATGGGACCTTATTCCATAAAATCTAGCTATTCTTTCCTCAGAATGAGACAAAACATTAATTTACCTATAGGAAAAAACAGAAATGTTGTTGTAAATTATTTATAAAGAAAAGGTATTTAAAGGTATGCAATTATACAGATGGCAGGCTTTTAAAATAACGGTGCAGGTCCCACCTAGAGTTTGACTCGGATCACTGGATTCAAATCCAGAGTGCTAACCATTACCATGGGACTTATTCCATAAACTCTAGATAATTCTTTTGCTCAGAACTGAGACAAAAACATTAATGTTACCCTATAGGAGAAAAAACAGAAATTTGTTTGTAAAATTATTTATAAAGAAAAGGTATTAAGGTAAGTTATTATTAAGTTGTCAGGATGGCCGAGCGGTCTAAGGCACCATACTCAAGAGTGTCCTCTTACTAGAGTGGTGTTCTGGTCTCCAATGAGGTGTGGGTTCAAATCCCACTTCTGACAGTAAAAATTTTAAGTTTTTTCTAATTATATGCAATTTTTTGTATTGTGTGCTGTGAGAGGTTGTAATGTTTTTTCTGTTCTCTCTGTTTACATTATTTCACTAATAAAGATGCCACTGTTAGAAATTTCAGATTGATTAATGAGACAGAAATATACAGTTGGAATATTGTGTGAGATAACCATTGCTAATCATACACCATTTAACCACTGCTAATTTTGGCGTCACCTAAAATTTTTCAAAAGATACTTTTCAGTTACATCTTTATAGCATACAGTACCATTTGTTATCCTAAACGTATTATATGTACTCGAGAACTTATATTTTTGTTTCAAATACCAATTCAGTAATTTTACATTACTAATAAGTTTTTTCTAAATATATGCCAATTTTATGGTGTGCTGTGTTTACTGATAATTTTCTCACTTTTGTAACTAACCTCTGAGAGGTTTGTAATGTTTTCTGTCTCTCCTGTTTTACATTATTTCACTAATAATTTTCTTACTGTAGTGTGCTGAATGTTTCTTCTGTTTTCGTTCCTCTGTTAGTTTTTTCTTACGTTTTCAATTTTCAACTAATAGATGCAACTGTTAGAAATTTCAGATTGATTATGATACAGAAATATACAGTGGATATTGTGTGAGATACCCATTGCTAATCATTACACCATTTAACCACTGACAACTTTTGCGTCACCCAAAGATTTTTCAAAAGATACTTTTCAGTTACATTTTTAGAGCATACAGTACCATTTAGTTATCTAAACCGTATTATATGTACTCGAGAACTTATATTTTTGTTTCAAATACCAATTCAGTTTTTTGACATTACTATCCTTTTTATAACAAACAGTATACATAAAAAAGTTTTCTAGTCTCCTCTGTGTCTGTTGTAAAGTCCCTAAGCTTGACTTTCAGGAATCCTATGTGAGGTTTTAATAAGTTTCCTACATTCCACCCTTATATATTACATTAATATGCTATTATTTAAGCATCCTTTGGTAACTGCGTATTGGTTTTGATTGAGATTTGTTGAGTGGTGCATGTGAGGTACAAGATGGCTGGCTTTAAAGTAACGGTGCAGGTCCCACCGAGATTTGAACTCGGATCACTGGATTCAGAGTCCAGAGTGCTAACCAT
>RXON01003555.1:15000-16251 GCA_009667805.1 Leptobrachium leishanense
GGGTTCAAATCCCACTTCTGACAGTAAGTTTTTTCTAAATATATGCCAATTTTTGTATTGTGTGCTGTGTTTACTGATAATTTTCTACACTTTTGTAACTAACCTCTGAGAGGTTTGTAATGTTTTTTCTGTTCTCTCCTGTTTTACATTATTTCACTAATAAAGATGCAACTGTTAGAAATTTCAGATTGATTATGATACAGAAATATACAGTGGATATTGTGTGAGATACCCATTGCTAATCATTACACCATTTAACCACTGACAACTTTTGCGTCACCCAAAGATTTTTCAAAAGATACTTTTCAGTTACATTTTTAGAGCATACAGTACCATTTAGTTATCTAAACCGTATTATATGTACTCGAGAACTTATATTTTTGTTTCAAATACCAATTCAGTTTTTTGACATTACTATCCTTTTCATAACAAACAGTATACATAAAAAAGTTTTCTAGTCTCCTCTTTGTCTGTTGTAAAGTCCCTAAGCTTGACTTTCAGGAATCCTATGTGAGTTTTTAATAAGTTTCCTACATTCCACCCTTATATATTACATTAATATGCTATTATTTAAGCATCCTTTGGTAACTGCGTATTGGTTTTGATTGAGATTTGTAGAGTAGTGCATGTGAGGTACAAGATGGCTGGCTTTAAAATAACGGTGCAGGTCCCACCGAGATTTGAACTCGGATCACTGGATTCAGAGTCCAGAGTGCTAACCATTACACCATGGGACCTTATTCCATAAAATCTAGATATTCTTTCCTCAGAATGAGACAAAACATTAATGTTACCTATAGGAAAAAACAGAAATGTTGTTGTAAATTATTTATAAAGAAAAGGTATTTAAAGGTAAGTTATTATTAAGTTGTCAGGATGGCCGAGCGGTCTAAGGCACCATACTCAAGAGTATGGGGGGCATGGGTGTACTCAGGAGACCTTGCAGAAAACAACCTGGAGAGTTTTCATGCAGTAACAAACAACAGTGTCTCCTAAATCACAGTCCAAAACTGATGTGGGTGTGAAAATGAAAAATGACCACCAAACTGTATCCAATTTGTTCGGAGCAAACGGATGCATCCATAGCATAAAAACACTCCATTTACAATACTTTGGGGTGTTAGCTTACCAAATATATGCACGTTCATAAAACTGGGGTATGTAAAGAGGCCCCTAAAAAGAAGATAAGCAAAGAAGATACTGTTTGTCAAATTAGAAAATTGACAAGCACATGTCAAAGATTGGCGTAGC
>RXON01003556.1:0-29072 GCA_009667805.1 Leptobrachium leishanense
GGGTAGAAAGTCCTCGGTAAAAGCAAAACATGAGTCCTCACAGGGGAGGGGGATAAAAGATCAATGCAAAAGACACGCAGCTGGGGAGGAGGGGGAGAAAATGTCCACGTAAGAGAGGGGGACTCTTCTAAAATATACACATCGGCAAAAGGGGTAAAGAAAAGAAAGTCATGTAGTCATCTTCAGCCCGTGTCAAACGGGAAAGCCGCACGGGCAGATCCATTACGCTATGCTTGTGCACCAATTTTTTTTTTCGGTTCGATTCGGTTCGTTCGGATTTTGTAAATTTTCGCTTTTTACTCGTTTCGGACGATTTTCAGTTCTGTTCGTTTCGTTTTTCGTGATTTCGGAAATTTTCGTGTTTTTCAGAACGTCTGTTCTCCTCGTTTCAAAGTGTCTATTCGTTTTGACATAAACTAATGGTTTTTCGGATACGATAATTATACGATACGATAATTCTGCCATTGAGATTTCTCAGGTTTTACAAGAAGGATACATTGAGATTTCTCTGGTTGTCCAGGAAGGAAACATTGAGATGGGAATGATACAAAATTTAATTACAGAATCAGCGATATAAATACGATGTCCGAAATTACTGAAATGGAGCCGAAATCACAAATGGGACGAAAATGAATTTCGATTTTACACATTTCTAGTCCATTCGAAAACTCCGAAAAGTTTTCGTTTCGGCACGAAAATTTGTTCGGATCTGCTGTTTTCGGATCTGAAAATTTTCGGAAAATCGTCCGAATCCGAATGCACGAATCGGGAAATTTAGTGAAAATTCCGAAATTCCAAAACCCGAAACCCACATCCCTACATTATGCCAAGGCGCATCGTAGAACGGGTATCCAGCTGATTCCCAGTACATCAGTATGCTGTTAGAGGTCGCAGCTCCCGCAGGCATCTCGGTTGTAGACAAGGCCCACCTCTCCATCCGCAGCTGCGTCTCAGGATAGCTCCCATGGTCGACCTCCCAGGAGGAATCCTCGTGTTGCCACACCACAGAGGGCGGGGTGAGAGATCCAAAGTGCAGCCGCTGCATGGTCAGCAAGGGAAGGTGCCCCCCTGTCTGGTGCCAAACCATAACTGGCAAAACAGCCCCACCGGGCAGCTCCACCACCACACCTTTCTCTGGGGGGACCTCCGCAGGAGAGTCGGTGTGCTCCAGGACAATGCGTCCCCGCTCATCCTCGTCGCCACAATCCGCAGTCGGATCAAGAGCCACCTCACCGTTCTGGCTGGCACTTCCTCGATCGCTCTGCATTAAGGATGAGCTGTTCGGTTTGATTGGTTCGGAGTTCGATTCGAACATTGGCCATTCGAAAGTTCGCGAACTTCGAACTTTTTGGGATGTTTGCCAAAAGTTGAATATTGTTTTTAAAAAAAGTATAAAAAATGCTTAAAAAATATATAAAAATCTAGAAATAAAGAGACTCTTTACTGCAGAATATTATAAGCAACGGTTTATTAGATATTGAATTAAAACGGGAATATTTTTAACATTGAAGCCTATGGGATAAAACATTCTCGTTACTAAAATATCAGGCAGACACGGCCCTCTAATCAGGCACTGTATAGGGCAGCCTGCGGGGCCTCCCAAGGATACCCTTGAGGAGCATGTGGCCGCCGGATGACAGAGCTGCGACTGTGCGGGCTAGCCGCCCAGGTGCATGTGGCAGAGACAGGCGGCGCAGGGAGGGAGCCACTGCATCTGTGGCCACGGCAGACCCCCCCAACAACCAGGATCCAGTGAGCCCCCACTGACCACCAGGCTAAGGTGACACATTTCTAAAAAAAATTAATCCGAGGACATTTTTAAATGTCCCCGGGAACATAAAATAAAACCTTTTTTTTTTCTTTCTCTACCTTGCTGAATGTATTTAATTATATATATTAGATACATTCAGCCAGGTAGAGGGGGGTGGCATGTGGGCTTGCGCAGGGTCTCAGGCAGTGGTTGGTTTTTTTTGTGTGTATATTTTTAGCAAATTTATAGGGGAAGGTAAGGGCAGGTATAGCTTGGAAAAAAGACGAGACAGAGGAGATATAGAAACATAGAAAAATGTCGGCAGATAAGAACCTTTTGGCCCATCTAGTCTGCCCAATTACATGGATACTTTACCTGGATTTATCTTTTGTTTAGGATAGCCTTATGCCTATCCCATGCCTGCTTAAATTCAATTACTGTTATGACCTCTACCACTTCTACTGGAAGGCTGTTCCGTATCCACCACCCTCTCAGTAAAATAATGCTTCCTGATGTTACTTTTAAGCCTTTGCCCCTCTAATCTAAGACTATGTCCTCTTGTTTTGCTACTTTGTTTCCTTTTAAATATGCTACCTTTCTCTACCTTGTGGATTCCCTTTACGTATTTAAATGTTTCTATCATATCTCCTCTGTCTCGTCTTTTTTCCAAGCTGTACATGTTAAGATCATTAAGCCTTTCCTGGTAACTTTTCTCCTTCAAGCCGTACACCATTTTAGTAGCCCTTCTCTGAACTCTCTCTAAGATGTCTATATCCTTCTGGAGATACGGTCTCCAGTACTGCACACAGTACTCCAAGTGAGGTCTCACCAGTGCTCTGTACAGTGGCATGAGCACTTCCCTTTTCCTACTGCTAATACCTCTCCCTACACAACCAAGCATTCTGCCAGCATTTCCTGCTGCTCTATAACATTGACTACTTACCCTTAGATCCTCTGAAATAATAACCCCTAAATCCCAACCCTCAGATGTTGAGGTTAGGACTCATCCTTTTCTACTCCCTACGCCCCTCCCCCTTCCCTGCTTATCTCCCTAGGGTAACCAGAGAAAGACCATGCTTAATCACCCAGAACAAAGACCATGCCTGGCATGCTTGTTCCCCATAGACTGAGGAAACTCCTCCCCATTTTGCCTTTTGCAGAATCCAGTAATAATTCTTAAGTCGTTCTATGTCCGAATTCCGTCTGTCTTCCAAACTAAGAATTATACCCCTATTTTTCCAATTCTTCCGCCATGTACGTTACCTCCTTGAAAAACCCTGTTACACCCCCCTCCCTTCCCAATTCTCGTCCCCATAAATGAACCCACCACAACAAGGCACTGCCGGTTTGAAAAGGTCACGTCTTTTATTATTTAAGGCCAAAAATTCTCTGCCTCTAAGGGGGAGTATAACATAAAGAGTAAGTGCAGGAGGGGTGGGGGAGTATAACATAAAGAGTAAGTGCAGGAGGGGGTGGGGGAGTATAACATAAAGAGTAAGTGCAGGAGGGGGTGGGGGAGTAAAACATAAAGAGTAAGTGCAGGAAGGGGTGGGGGAGTATAACATAAAGAGTAAGTGCAGGAGGGGGTGGAGGAGTATAATATAAAGAGTAAGTGCAGGGGGTGGGGGAGTATAACATAAAGAGTAAGTGCAGGAGGGGTGGGGGAGTAAAACAAAGAGTAAGTGCAGGAGGGTGTGGGGGAGTATAACATAAAGAGTAAGTGCAGGAGGGGGTGGGGGAGTAAAACAAAGAGTAAGTGCAGGAGGGGGTGGGGGAGTATAACATAAAGAGTAAGTGCAGGAAGGGGTGGAGGAGTAAAACAGAAAGAGTAAGTGCAGGAGGGGGTGGGGGAGTATAATATAAAGAGTAAGTGCAGGAGGGGGTGGGGAGTATAACATAAAGAGTAAGTGCAGGAGGGGGTGGGGGAGTAAAACAAAGAGTAGGTGCAGGAGGGTGTGGGGGAGTATAACATAAGAGTAAGTGCAGGAGGGGGTGGGGGAGTAAAACAAAGAGTAAGTGCAGGAGGGGGTGGGGGAGTATAACATAAAGAGTAAGTGCAGGAGGGGGTGGGGACTATAACATAAAGAGTAAGTGCAGGAGGGGTGGGGGAGTATAACATAAAGAGTAAGTGCAGGAGGGGGTGGGGGAGTATAACATAAAGAGTAAGTGCAGGAGGGGTGGGGGAGTATAACATAAAGAGTAAGTGCAGGAGGGGGTGGGGGAGTAAAACATAAAGAGTAAGTGCAGGATGTGGGTGGGGGAGTAAAACATAAAGAGTAAGTGCAGGATGTGGGTGGGGGAGTATAACATAAAGAGTAAGTGCAGGAGGGGGTGGGGGAGTAAAACAGAAAGAGTAAGTGCAGGAGGGGGTGGGGGAGTAAAACAGAAAGAGTAAGTGCAGGAGTGGGGTGGGGGAGTAAAACATAAAGAGTAAGTGCAGGATGTGGGTGGGGGAGTAAAACATAAAGAGTAAGTGCAGGATGTGGGTGGGGGAGTATAACATAAAGAGTAAGTGCAGGAGGGGTGGGGGAGTATAACATAAAGAGTAAGTGCAGGAGGGGGTGGGGGAGTAAAACAAAGAGTAAGTGCAGGAGGGGTGGGGGAGTATAACAAAGAGTAAGTGCAGGAGGTGGTGGGGGAGTATAACATAAAGAGTAAGTGCAGGAGGGGTGGGGGAGTATAACATAAAGAGTAAGTGCAGGAGGGGGTGGGGAGTATAACAAAGAGTAAGTGCAGGAGGTGGTGGGGGAGTATAACATAAAGAGTAAGTGCAGGAGGGGGTGGGGAGTATAACATAAAGAGTAAGTGCAGGAGGGGGTGGGGGAGTATAACATAAAGAGTAAGTGCAGGAGGGGGTGGGGAGTATAACATAAAGAGTAAGTGCAGGAAGGGGTGGAGGAGTATAACATAAAGAGTAAGTGCAGGAGGGGGTGGGGGAGTATAACATAAAGAGTAAGTGCAGGAAGGGGTGGAGGAGTATAACATAAAGAGTGTCACGTCTCGGCCTTGCCCCCTGCTGGTGGTAGCAGGGATTCCTGTTTGTTTTTATTTTCAGGCTGCAGGCCATCTGTTGGGCTTATTGGTCTGCGGTCACATGACCTGTTCTGCCCTATATGTAGGCCCAGGATTCCCCTTGATCTTTGGACCAGGATAGACCTTTACCTAGTTCCTGTGCGCTATTTCATTGTTCCTTTTGTTCTGACTACCCGTGTATGACCTCTGGCTCTTGTGTTTGATTCCTCTCTTGCCTGACCCCTGTTGTATTTCTGATATCCTGTGTATGACCTTTTGCTTGGTATTTTGGACCTCTCTAGTTATAACCTTGTCTGTTTTATGTATTATTGTGTTTGTGCAAGTTGTAGCTGTTTTCGCTCAGCAGACATATGGCCACGAAGCCAGCTTGCTGTTGAGTGGCACTCAGGGCCTTGTCTGTGCTCCCTGGCTGGGAGTGTCTGGTTCATCAGTCTGTATTATTGTATCAGTATTGAGTGCTGCCCTGCAGCTTACACAATTCATTCTGTCTTGCCAAATACCTTCTAGTTCTAAAGCTCAAGTTTTGCTTTCTTCTATATTGTTGGGTGCTTTAAGTTATCCATTGGTCTCAACCTTTTGGAGCTTAGTAGCCTGTTAGTTCTCCTGTATTACTCCTTGGATTTTAAGTATAGTCTGAAGGTGTTGCGCTTGATTCTGTTACTGCCTGTTTACCACATACCTGCCCTAAAGGCTTCAACCTCTGCAGATTGGGGGCTCCCCATCACCCTATTTGGGGGCTCGCCATTACATTATCCTGGTCCCATAATAGAAGCTGGCAGGTATGTCTCATATGTATGAAGCTGTATTGAACTTGGTGCTTGCTATGATGAAAGAGCTGCAGAGGTTAATGGAGGCTCTGAGCCTATCACCTGCTGCAGGTAACGATGCAGCACCACCCTGCACTACTTGCAAACCCATGTCTGAGAAGGAAAGACGCAGGTTGTATGGTCTCTGTTTTTATTGTGCAGATCCAAGTCACACTATTGCACATTGTGTATTAAAACCTGTTAAGCAATGGCAGGGGAACCATGTATCCATGTATCGCTATGGAGGTACTGGTGTGTCCTCCATAGGCATCCAGACTGGCAGAATAGCCACCTCCAATCTGTTGAATCATGTGATCACTATGCCCTCATCCCACAGTGAGGTTGCAGTGTCTCTGGTTGGGAATGCTATGCCAGCCATGTCTGTATCCGCTGGCACGCTGCCAGCCATGTCTGTATCCGCTGGCACACTGCCAGCCATGTCTGTATCCGCTGGCACGCTGCCAGCCATGTCTGTATCCGCTGGCACGCTGCCAGCCATGTCTGTATCCGCTGGCACGCTGCCAGCCATGCCTGTTCCCACTGGCAATGAAAAGCCAGCCATGCCTGTTCCCACTGGCAATGAAAAGCAAGCCATGCCTGTTCCCGCTGGCAATGAAAAGCCAGCCATGCCTATATCCACTGGCACGCTGCCAGCCATGTCTGTATCCACTTGCACGCTGCCAGCCATGTCTGTATCCACTGGCACGCTGCCAGCCATGTCTGTATCCACTGGCATGCTGCCAGCCATGTCTGTATCCACGGGCAATGAAAAGCAAGCCATGCCTGTTCCCACTGGCAATGAAAAGCAAGCCATGCCTGTTCCCACTGGTACAATGCCAGCCATGTCTGTATCCACTGACACATCTGTATCTACTGGCACGAAGCCAGCCGTGTCTGTTTCCCCTGGCACGAAGCCAGCCATATCTGTTTCCCCTGGCAAGCAGACGGTCATGTCGGATACTGACAATATGTCACTCATGATGCCTGAGACTGGCACAGTGCCAGTGGTGTCTGGGACAAGCTGTATGTCAGTAATGCCAGTCGCGCCCAGGTTAGGCGAGACAGCTGCGCCCAGGTTAGGCGAGACAGCTGCGCCCAGGTTAGGCGAGACAGCTGTGGCCACGTTAGGCGAGACAGCTGTGGCCACGTTAGGCGAGACAGCTGTGGCCACGTTTTGTTATGAGGCTGACGTGCCTGGATTGGCACATGAGACCACTGTGTCCTTGCCCCACAGTGAGTCCAGTGTTGTCCCCACCATTGTCAAGCCTTGTGAGGTGGTCACCAAGTCTACGTCTTGCTCAAAGAGAAGACAGGAAAAGTTGATCAACCCTGGCCAATCTGGTTCTGAAACTTCCACGCTCTGTTCTGGTTCCAGTGTTACTACACCCTCTAAGTCCGAGGTTGCCTTACTCCGCACAGTTCTCAGGGAAATCCGGCAAGATGGTGGCTTGACGGGTACTATGATCCCCAAATCACATTGTTCCCAAGGGATATATATGGACGCCCTCTGGATCTTTGAAGCGTGAGACGCACTGGGTAGTGCTCCAGAGACACCCTGGCATTCTGCAAGGGCTGTTGGAAGAGTCTGATTCGGATGATCCACAATATACTCCTCCTGGGGAGAGGTGTAAGACTGTTGTGGCACCAACTGTACCATGTCCTGGTGATGTCCCGAGAGTTTACCAGTCATGCACACACCCTGTACTGTATCGGTCGGGGCCATGTCTACCTGTAGGGTAGTTAAGCCCATGTCTAATGGCAAGGTCATTGTCTCTGAGGCGGACAGTAAGTCCACTGTGTCTAGTAGTTCCACTGTGAGATGTAATATACAATCTCAGGGCAAGACTACTGTCACTGGATCTGGCAGTACCTCTATTACCTCTGTGTTCTATGGTGTGGACAGAACTCCTAGATCACTGCCCAGGAGACGCAAGAAGGTGACTAACCGTAGCCAACCTGGGACTGATGATTCACTCTGTTCAAGGTCCGAGGTACTCATGCCGTCAGACCCTCGGGTACGAGACTCTAGCCCGGTTGCCGAGGGTTGTGTACGGGCCTCTAATGGTGCAGTGATCCGCAGAGTGGACCTGGAGGTTTATGAAAGAGCTTTGCTTGCTCAGGCACATACTGACTACTCTGAGTCTGAGTGGGATTCCAATGGGTACTGGTGACTGTTGGTATTATCCGTTTTCATGCCGTCCATGTTTTCTTTCTTGGGTGCCCAGGAGGTCACCCGTAAGGGAGGGGGTTATGTCACGTCTCGGCCTTGCCCCCTGCTGGTGGTAGCAGGGATTCCTGTTTGTTTTTGTTTTAAGGCTGCAGGCCATCTGTTGGGCTTATTGGTCTGCGGTCACATGACCTGTTCTGCCCTATATGTAGGCCCAGGATTCCCCTTGATCCTTGGACCAGGATAGACCTTATTCTACCTAGTTCCTGTGCGCTATATCATTGTTCCTCTTGTTCTGACTACCCGTGTAGACCTCTGGCTCTTGTGTTTGATTCCTCTCTTGCCTGACCCCTGTTGTATTTCTGATATCCTGTGTATGACCTTTTGCTTGGAATTTTGGACCTCTCTAGTTATAACCTTGTCTGTTTTATGTATTATTGTGTTTGTGCAAGTTGTAGCTGTTTTCGCTCAGCAGACATCTGGCCACGAAGCCAACTTGCTGTTGAGTGGCACTCAGGGCCTTGTCTGTGCTCCCTGGCTGGGAGTGTCTGGTTCATCAGACTGTATTATTGTATCAGTATTGAGTGCTGCCCTGCAGCTTACACAATTCATTCTGTCTTGCCAAATACCTTCTAGTTCTAAAGCTCAAGTTTTGCTTTCCTCTATATTGTTGGGTGCTTTAAGTTATCCATTGGTCTCAACCTTTTGGAGCTTGGTAGCCTGTTAGAATCCAAGGAGTAATACAGGAGAACTAAGTAATAGTCTGAAGGTGTTGTGCTTGATTCTGTTACTGCCTGTTTACCACATACCTGCCCTAAAGGCTTCAACCTCCCCAGATTGGGGACTCCCCATCACCCTAAGTGCAGGAGGGGGGTGGGGGAGTAAAATCAGCATTCGGTTACCTTTCCTGGCCATTCGGCTATCCAGAGAGCAGGCAATTCGCCAAATCCTGGCGAATTGCCTGCAAATAACGTGCCTGTTCGGTACCTGTTCAAGGGCAGTGAAATCCCCATGAAAAAGCACTGCTTCGGCTATTCAGAGAACACAAACCAGCAGTGAAAGGTTCCCGAAATGCCCTGCCATTCGGTGGTTTAATTCGGCAGGTTTATTCAGGAGAATCCCATAGGCTTCAATGTTAAAAATATTCTCGTTTTAATTCAATATCTAATAAACCGTTCATTATAAAATTCTGAAGTAAAGAGTCTCTTTACTTATAGATTTTTTTAGGATATTTTAAGCATTTTTCTGTATTTTTAAAACAAAATCTGACTTTTTTTTTTAGTTTACTTCTTTTTTCTGTAACAGCCTTTTTATTATCATTCATTGGATTTTATATATAAATTTCAGACATTTTCGCTCAGTAGTTTCTTTGCAGACAGCCTTTCAATTTTCAAACATTCAAGCAAACTGTTTTTATTCACTGCATTCGTCTGCGGTGTCGGCTTTTTTCGGGGGCTACGCTGCGTGTGATCGGCTCCTGCTCGGATTTTTCTGTGGGTTTTGGCGGGTTTATCCAAATGTTTTTGCGACTTTTTAGGCGTGCATTCGCCCGGGTTTTGCGGTGAGTTTTCGGCGCGTTTGCGGCGACCTTTTCCTGCAATTCGGGGACCCTGTGGTGCTTGCTGAATACACCGCAGGGTCGCCGAAATGGGATCGGCAAAACGAACCGAATGGAATCGAACGAAAAATCACCGAACGTGTGGTGACTTTTCGAATCTCTTTGAATAACCCTGATAGAATAAGTGCAGGAGGAGGTGAGGGAGCAAAACATAGAGTAGTGCAGGAGGGGGTGGGGAGTACAACATATAGAGTAAGTGCATGAGTATTGACGGAGTCCACAGGAACGGAACCATTGGGGTCCCCAGGGTCCAATTAAAAAAAAGCGAGGTAAAAAGTGGGGGAACAGCCCAGGATTATGGCATTCCTGGCTCTCTAGTGACCCATGGGGAACCAGAGGCCAAGGAGCCGGGCGACCAGGGGTCAGGGGTCTGGGCACACAGACAGAGCTGTAGTAGCATCGTGCATGACATCCCCGCGTTGACCAGCTTCCTGCATACAAAAAAAAGGGGGGGAACAACATAAAAACCCCAGCAACTGTACACATAGCCAAGTCAAGCCCGTCCGCAACGACAAAACAAAAAGTCAAGACCCAAATAAGGCACAGCCTAAAAAATAAATAAAATAAACAGAAAGAGAAAAGCAAAAAAGGAACAAAGATGGGGGAGAGTCTCTTCAGTCCGGATCCAAAAGGGGGGCCCGCGCCACAGCAAGGAGGGCGGCAGAGGTCATCATGGTGAGCCCCAACCCCACCAACACTGCAGGCAGAGGAGGGGAACACAGGACCGACACCCGGCGAAGAGTGCCAGACATCCCGTCGAAAGAAGCAGCATGGCGGAAAATGGTCTTTGTTCCGTGTGGGAAACTCTCCATCTTGCCCCGCCATCATGTCGCGGTCTGGAGAGTTTCTGTGTACAGTGCAAGCCCTCAGGATGCCAATGGGAACTGCAGCCAGCAACAAGATGCGGGAGTCAGCAGGAAAGCGAGGCAGTACGGCGCTAGTCACAGGGGGCACCTCCATCAGCACGGCTGAAAGCGCTCCTGCAGGACTAAGAGGCTCACATTCTGGGCACAATAGGGCCGTGGAGGCCATCTCAGACCTCAGGCCACACCGCGATGACCCATTCATCAGCTCTGGAGCATCCTGCTACATCTCTAAGTCTAGGGTCAGGCGATTGGATACTGTGCGTCCGTGCACAACGGAGGTACTTTCTGACTGACGACAAGGTAGTAGCCACACGGTCCATTTTTTTGACTGATGCAGAAGGGAAAATAAATTAATATGAAAAACATTTTGTCCGTCGAAAATGCTGGACGTATAAATGCCGGAGGTATAAGGCTAGGGTCAGACTAACGCATTTTTTTGCGTTGTCCGTGAAAAAGTGCGTTCGGACGAATGGACGCATTTTTTCACGGAATACGCGATAGCGGTCATACGATGCGCATTTGCGTCCGTGATTTTGTACGGATCATCAATAAAACACTTTTTGCGTCTGGACGTTATGTTGGCCGGACATTAGCAGCGTCTGACGTCTCCTAATCACACACACACGCCGCTATGCGGACGCAGCGCACTCTGTACGTCAGTACTAGCGGTTCGAAGTTCTCGAAAAAAATGTGTTCGTTTGCCGCTTGCGTTGCGCGGCCGCACTTGGACGTAATTTGCTGCTAGCGCGGCCATGATTTAGTGCGGCTAAACGCACGTTAATACTGCGTTAGTCTGACCTTAGCCTAAATGCTGGACGTGTAAATGCTGGACGTGTAAATGCTGGACGTGTAAATGCTGGACGTGTAAATGCTGGATGTATAAATCAATCCGTCTGACTACGTTCCATCAATCACAAAGCTATGTGGACGTTGCGCACTCTGTGCGTCCGTTCTAGCGGTTTTACGTTCTTGCGTCCGTTTGCCGCGTCCGTTGTGCGTCCACACTTCTGTACGGACGTACTTCGTGTGTGGGTCTCTGTTGATCATAATTGTATGTTACCACAGACGTTAAAATGTGCGGCAACACGGACGTGAACACTGCGCTCGTCCGACCCCAGCCTAAGTCCGCAGCTAAATGCCCCCTCGGCGGTCCCAGCAGCTCCACTTCAGGCCCCGCAGAGATCTCCTCCTTAATCAGGGCACGCAGGTGTCGCAGAACCCACACCACATCGCCCCTCATCAAGGGCCTGGAGTCCGAATCCATCAGCGGCAGCATGACTTAGTCAGATAGCACACCCTTCATCCACAAGTCAGGGGAGGCGCTATGGTGGCACAGCTCCAGCCTCCGATGGCAGCCTGGATCCCAAAGTCCCTCTCAAGGGGATCGGGGGGCACGGGTCACTTCCGCAACTTTTCACTGCTGCTCGATGTCTGTGAATAGATTAACCATTGCTTCCCTATGGGGGATTTCACTGCCGCCGAACAGCACCGTATTTCACTGCCACGAACAGCACAGTATTTCACTGCCGCCGAACAGCACGGTATTTCACTGCCGCCGAACAGCACGGTATTTCACTGTCGCCGAACAGCACGGTATTTCACTGTCGCCGAACAGCACCGTATTTCACTGCCGTCGAACAGGCACGGTCTTTCACTGCCGAACAGGCACGGTCTTTCACTGCCGAACAGGCACGGTCTTTCACTGCCGTCGAACAGGCACGGTCTTTCACTGCCGTCGAACAGGCACGGTCTTTCACTGCCGTCGAACAGCACCGTATTTCACTGCCGTCGAACAGGCACTGCATTTCACTGCCGCCGATCAGCGAAACTCAATGTTCGGTGACATTTTGGGGCCAGATTGGCTCTCTCTGAATAACGTCTCTGGTCTGATTTAAGAAAAATCTGTTTTATTAAAGTCTATAACGTTTGTTTTTGTGCTGCGGCTCAGACTGGTGATCACTAGATCCTAATTTTCACCTACAACAACGTCTGATCCCAAACCTCCATTGGTGAATATTAAATCCAATATGGCTGCTTTACATAACACAGAATACACAAACACCCCACAGGCACAGGGCGGCGACATCAACACAAGAGTGGGAAGGGAAATAATGTAGAACATCAGGCCTGCACCTCCCAAACACATCTCCAGGCCCGTGTACCCCAAGTTCAAGCTGACGCACATCACAAACACATCTCCAGGCCCGTGTACCCCAAGTTCAAGCTGACGCACCTCCCAAACACATCTCCAGGCCCGTGTTACCCCAAGTTCAAGCTGACGCACATCACAAACACATCTCCAGGCCCGTGTACCCCAAGTTCAAGCTGACGCACATCACAAACACATCTCCAGGCCCGTGTACCCCAAGTTCAAGCTGACGCACATCACAAACACATCTCCAGGCCCGTGTACCCCAAGTTCAAGCTGACGCACATCACAAACACATCTCCAGGCCCGTGTACCCCAAGTTCAAGCTGACGCACATCACAAACACAACTCCAGGCCCGTGTACCCCAAGTTCAAGCTGACGCACATCACAAACACATCTCCAGGCCCGTGTACCCCAAGTTCAAGCTGACGCACTTCACAAACACAACTCCAGGCCCGTGTACACCAAGTTCAAGCTGACGCACATCACAAAACATGTTTACTAACACATTACCTCGAATAGGATGGAGGAAGTGAACGGCATCGACAGCACCAAGTTACACATTGAAGAAACTTGCAGAACAGCTAAAAATAGAGAAACGTACAAAGATAACGTGTTTTCCCGACAGAAACATCATTTTAAACAAAAATCTTACTTTTAGATAACAATGCACATTGAGCAACAGAATAAGCCACGAGGCGCCTATAAAGGGGAAGTGGCAGAACGCTGCCTGGACACGGTGACTTCCTGCTCATTTATATTGCTGAACATGAAATTATAATGTGGATTAGGCTCTTATTACTGTGATCACTTTATTAGTGGAGCTGAAGTGCTCATTATGGCCAAGATGGGTGCCGGACAAAATCCCTACAGCCAGGTTCCCTAATGCCCACATCCCGACGGCCAACTTCCAGACAGAACAAGTGCCGGACATACCAACTAGTGATGAGCCGAACACCCCCGTGTTCAGGTTCGCATTCGAACAATTTCAAAAGTTCGAGTTCGAACACGAACCAAACTCAATGCAAGTCAATGGGGGTCAAAAGTTTGATTTTTAGAGTGCCCTCCAAGAGGACATATATGCAAGATATTTGCCATAAAAGGTGTATAGGGGTCCGGGTAGTGCCCTGGGGGACAGGAAATAAGGACAAAAAGTTTAAAAAAACAAGTTTTTAAAGGAACAGTGAGTTTTCCATGAAATAAGGGTTAATAAAAATGAAAAATTCCTTCAAATATCATGCCTAGGAGGTCCCCATAACCTGCCCGTGAAGTGGCGGATTTGTAGGATGTATAGAAATATTTAAAAACAAAAAAATTAAGTTTCAAATGACGGTAAATGGTTTTCCTTTAATCTATTTAATCTATTGGGGCGGCGGCCTGTATGAAAAGAGGAGACGTTTTAGGACACGCAGAACAAGTTTAGTGATATTTTGGCTAAATTATGGTGAAACTTATGCAGGCTTTGGGTGAAAATAACAATAGGTGCATTAAAATTGGGCCTAAAGTGTCGGCAACAGTGCCGTCACATCGTAACCCCTCTGTGGAATTGTGGAAGAGTGCAGGGTTGGACCCTGTGGTCCAATATTAAAATGATATGAATCTGGTATAGGCCTCAGTGGCAGTGCACCCAAATATTGTGCCTTTGGTGGCAGCAAGTGCCTTCACACCATAACCCCTCTGTGGTATTGTGGAAGAGTGCAGGGTTGAACCCTGCGGTCCAATATTAAAATGATATGTGTCACGGAGCTGACATCGGGCTCGCCTCAGCGAGCCACAAGGAACTGACTCTGCTCCAATTTTAAAGACCATTTTTAATTTTCCCTCGGTTTTGCGTTTCAGATTGTATGCACAATTTTACAGTTGTGTTCAAAATTATTCAACCCCCACTGAAATTGAGTGTTTTGGCCAGTTTGACATTGATTTTGATCATTCAGTCATCTTGCTTACAATTAAATCAAAGAGGCACGTGTAGGTCAGACAAATATAACATAACATTTATAATGAAATAACCACAAATGTCTTTTCTGTGCTCACATCATTATCAGTTTTATTCAACCCCCAAGTGACATTCAATCTTAGTACTTAGTACAACATCCTTTTACAGTTATAACAGCTTTTAAACGTGAAGCATAGCTTGACACAAGTGTCTTGCAGCCATCTACGGGTATCTTCGCCATTCGTCATGGGCAAAAGCCTCCAGTTCAGTCACATTCTTAGGCTTGCGCACTGCAACTGCTTTCTTTAAGTCCCATCAGAGGTTCTCAATCGGATTTAAGTCAGGTGACTGCGATGGCCACTCCAAAATGTTCCAGCCTTTAATCTGCAACCATGCTCTAGTGGACTTGGAGTATGCTTGGGATCATTGTCCTGTTGAAAGGTCCAACGTCTCCCAAACCTCAGGTTTGTGACGGACTGCATCACATTGTCATCCAATATCTCCTGGTACTGAAGAGAATTCATGGTACCTTGCACACGCTGAAGCTTCCCTGTACCTGCAGAAGCAAAACAGCCCCAAAGCATGATTGACCCCCCGCCATGCTTCACAGTAGGCAAGGTGTTCTTTTCTTCATAGGCCTTGTTCTTCCTCCTCCAAACATAGCGTTGATCCATGGGCCCAAACAGTTCTAATTTTGTTTCATCAGTCCACAGAACACTATCCAAAACTTCTGTGGTTTGTCCACATGACTTTTGGCATACTGCAGTCGACTCTTCTTATTCTTTGGAGACAGCAAGGGGGTGCCCCTGGAGTTCTGGCATGGAGGCCTTCATTACGCAGTGTGCGTCGTATGTCTGAGCTGAAACTTCAGTACCCACATCTGACAAATCTTTTCTCAGTTCCTCAGCAGTCACACGGGGACTTTCTCGACTCTACGCTTCAGGTAGCGCACAGCAGTCGAAGTCAGCATCTTCTTTCTGCCACGACCAGGTAGTGTTTCAACAGTGCCGTTTGCCTTGAATTTGCGAATGATGCTTCCTATGGTCTCTCTTGGTATGTTTAACATCTTTGCAATCTTCTTATAGCCATTGCCCTTCCTGTGAAGAGTAATCACCTCTTCTCTTGTCTTCCTGGACCATTCTCTTGACTTCACCATGTTTGTAACCACACCAGTAAATGTCTAGAAGGAGCTGAGTATCACAGTCATTTTAAAGCTGCCTAATTGGTGCTTATTATGCTTTATTGCTGCTCCGTGACATCCACAGGTGTTTTCAATACCTGATTGAAAACACTTGAATGAACCTCTGTTCTTCAGAGTGGTAGTCTTTAAGGGGTTGAATAATTGTGTCAATGAAGAATTCACAAAAGAAACATTTACTACTGTATTACAAAACCAATTGATGTCATTTTAGTTGCATATGGTTCTTTAAAAAGTCCTTGTAGGATTTCATTCTGAATACAATTACAAATGTCACTAAATTCCCTAAAACCCTTTACAGCATTGGGGGTTGAATAATTTTGAACACAACTGTATGTTATTACTATGTGGTTTTATCGAAGGGTGGTGTATTTTACAATGTATCTTTATTGTATGAATGTAGTTTCAAATGAAGAAAACTGTATGTATGTGTTTTTCCCCAGTCATCATTTTGCCCAGTCCAGCATGGGTCCAAAGGACAAAGGACCTCATGGCCCTAAAATGGAGGATACAGCAAGACAGTTGATTGGAGGCTTTTCCAAGACCTCATCTACCTAATCCCCTGGACAATGGGGGAGCCAGAAAGGGACCTGATAGGGAACAGGAGGCTGGGAAAGGAGCCAATCAGTGCTGGTTGTGTGGGTAGGGGGAGTTGGTAATCTGTGTGTGTGTGTGAAGTTGTATAAATGACCCTGTTGAAACCCCTAAATAAAGCAATTCACTGTTTTAAGACATACAGCTCGTCTGGTGTTTTAGTTCAGAGCAAATCACATTCACCACGGAAGACACTCAGCGGTCTTCTGAAATGCTACCTAACCCAGAAGAGGAACATCAAATCGACCCCAGATGGCACCACTTGCTTACAGCGGTTCCTAACAACACCAAAGCCATTCCCAACACCCAGGACCAGCGGATCAGGCTGCTCGGGACGCCGAGTGCCAATCCACTCGGTAGTCGGGCTGATCCACAGCAGGGGCATCTGGAGAGCAGGACACTCGACGGACGACCATCCCGTCACACTGGTGAACAGCGGTGGGATAAGCTCTTCCAACCCCAAAATGGCTAGCTATGCAAGTTTCAAAAGGGACACGCTTCGGGACCTGCTGGAAAGCTGTGGAGGGACCGCCGGCTCAAAGAGCAAAAAGGCCTTGGTCAAAGAACTGAGAGAAATGGACCAGCGAAGAGAGGACACGGGACCCCTGTCCATAAGAGAACGGTTCCAGCGAAGAGTAAGGAGGGCGATGGCCCAGGCCCAGGTGGATGAACCTGGTGCCTGGCAGGACGAGCACTGGGGGAAAGATTTTGTCCGCCAAGAGATGTGGAACGGGGCCATCCAACAGGAGGAGGACTGCCCTGAAGAAGCCCTTCCCACTTTTATGGAGAGGTACGAGCACCAGTGGTACTTATGGGTGCCATTTTTGGGAGAACAGCCCCGAGAGGAATGGCTGACAGAGCTAGGCGAACTGGTCCAGAGCAAAATTATACTGGACGCCAGCTACAGAGCCTTCCAGTGTTTCACAGCCCAACTAATGCCCAGCACAGCAGACAGCGGCCCAACAGAAGGCTTTGACTATGGCGGCACAAGACTGCTGTATACAAGGATGTGCAAAGACCCCGGTTTTGGGGACGACGTGGAGTGGCGACGGGAACAACTCCTGGACCTCCGGTCTGAGGAACTGGAAAACCTTGATGATCACCGTGATACAGAGGAACTGGAGTTCCTGGTTGAGCAGGAATGGGAGCTCGAAAAGGCCTACAAAAGGCTGTTTGGTGACGCTCCACAGCTAGGCCTGAGCCCCATTACCTGGGACTGTCCGGCGGAAGAAGCGGGCAAAGTCACACAGAAAAATTGGAGCCCGAGGTGCTCCCTTTGTTCCCCCTCATGACCGCAGCAGAGGAGGAAGTGGTGGCAACAGGGCGGAGTGCCGCTGGCCTCTGCCCAGACCCGGAGATGGAGGACACCATTCTCCCGCAAGACGACACTGTGTCAGTGTCTATCCCCCCAGCTGAAGCGCTGGCGGCGGGGCAGAGCGCCGATGCCCTCTGCCCACCTTTCCTAATGGTCACAATGGATCCAGGAGAGGATTTTTATTTTTATTTATTTTTTTATAAAAGGATTTTAACAGGAAGGATACATTGAGATTTCTCTCGTTTTCAAGTATGTCCTGGTTTCAAGAACATTGAGTGGTTACAGAAATACAAAATAGTAAAATGCAAGATATTAACACAAGACCAAATGTACAGATTGACAGAAAAATAAATATGTAGGAAATAAAGTCATTATGTTACATGTTTACAGGTGCATTTCGTATTGAAGTAGAAATTGGTTCAGTGGCGCAAAAAATTAAGGGATGATAATATCCACTGTACATAAGAGGTACGTGGAGGAAGAGTGAACACAGGCTAGATGGCAGGGATTATAGAAAAAAGGTTCTATATAACAATGGGAGGGGGTGAGAGACAATATTCCTACTTAGAATATAAACACAGTCGAAAAACGGCTAGTAGTAAAGTGCTACTGTGAATAAAGGACCAGTGTTGTGCAAAAGTGCAAATAAAGTGCATAGACAAAGAATGCAAACAAAGTTCATGAGTGGTAATTACCACCTAAGATGTTTTTCTTGGCAGTAATGATATGCCTATTTAGCTCCAACTAATAATAGGAACAACCACAGTAAAAACACGTCTTGTGTGAAATACAAAATATCGTAAAGTGCCAAGTGTCTATCAATGCACAGATGGGGGGGATAGTCCGTCAATTCAAAGAACATGTACTATATAAAAATAGTCCATATAGATGTACATCTTGTGCAAAATACACAAAATAAAGTGCATACGAAAAATAGTTTTGTTGGCGGTGGTAAAGTGCAACAGTGTCTATAAATAAATAACAAGAGAGTTCTGCGGGATAAAAAAAAGGGGCCCCTTTTTTCTGCTATGGACTGATGAAGGCATATTTATTGCCGAAACGCGTATCCCCTTTGATCCTTCCCCCCTGATTTAAATATCCTGTTTTATTTCTACAATTAAGTAATTATCCCCCTTTTTTACACTTATCCAGTCTATTTGGTTTTTTAACGGACTGCACATTCAGACGTTCAGCAAACCTCATTTTTATATAATACGAACATCATTCAACTAACCCAATCGAGACTTTCTGCAAGCTGACAAAAGAGGTGTTGGTGCCCACCGACCAAAGGAGCACTGCATGCTATGAAATTGAGCCTGAACCATTAAGGCTCCATCATCGGTGAGTGAGACCATTTATAAATTTATATCCATTTGAATATTGTCTTAAGTTACGCTATGATTGCTCTGTTTTTCCAAATTACCTGTATTTGAGGCAAATAAGAAAATCAAAGAAGGGAAGAGGCCACTCTCTATTTGGCCCAGTGTACTTCGAACCAGAGCCTGGAAAATAGAGGCTCTGGAAAGTGTAAGTACCCCCCCTCATTTGATTTATATCTTAACCAACGGGCCCATACAGTGCTGTACTATTATCTCCCATTTTTGTTCCGAGGACCATAAAGACACCAGGACTCCAAGGAGAAGCTATCTACCCGGACCCCCATACATGCCTGGATGTTAAGAGTTTGAGACTTACATAGACTTTTGCTGGCTCTATTCTCCACTCACAAATAGACTATTTTTACAACGTGCACATTTCTGGAATTGCTGCCTTTTTTTTATCCCGCAGAACTCTCTTGTTATTTATTTATAGACACTGTTGCACTTTACCACCGCCAACAAAACTATTTTTCGTATGCACTTTATTTTGTGTATTTTGCACAAGATGTACATCTATATGGACTATTTTTATATAGTACATGTTCTTTGAATTGACGGACTATCCCCCCCATCTGTGCACTGATAGACACTTGGCACTTTACGATATTTTGTATTTCACACAAGACGTGTTTTTACTGTGGTTGTTCCTATTATTAGTTGGAGCTAAATAGGCATATCATACTGCCAGAAAAACATCTTAGGTGGTAAATACCACTCATGAACTTTGTTTGCATTCTTTGTCTATGCACTTTATTTGCACTTTTGCACAACATTGGTCCTTTATTCACAGTAGCACTTTACTACTAGCCGTTTTTCGACTGTGTTTATATTCTAAGTAGGAATATTGTCTCTCACCCCCTCCCATTGTTATATAGAACCCTTTTCTATAATCCCTGCCCTCTAGCCTGTGTTCACTCTTCCTCCACGTACCTCTTATGTACAGTGGATATTATCATCCCTTAATTTTTTGCGCCACTGAACCAATTTCTACTTCTGTATCTCTTTAAGCACATTTCTGTCGAGGTTTTGTGCTTCTCCCCCAGCAGGCTGCATTTACACTTGAAATTATTACCACTAATTAATTTGAATTTAGCGCCTCCACTGTACTTCTTATATCTACGCATTTCGTATTGAGGCTGGTTTTCCCGCAGCCCATGACCCCACCAGAGATGGAGGACGCCATCCTCCCGCCAGACGACACTGTGTCAGTGTCTATCCCCCCAGCTGAAGCGCTGGCGACGGGGAAGAGCACTGATGCCCTCTGCCCACCTTTCCTAATGGTCACATCGGATCCAGGAGAGGATCCCCCCGAGCTGGTTTTCCCACAGCCCATGACCCCACCGGAGATGGAGGACGCCATCCTCCTGCCAGAAGACACTTCGTCAGTGTCTATCCCCTCAGCTGAAGCGCTGGCGACAGGGCAGAGCACCGCTGGCCTCTGCCCACTCCCCAAGTTGCACCAAGACGACCCGAGCAAGGATCTCCACGGGCTGCTGGCCCAGCAACTAATGACCCCACCGAGAATGGAGGACACCATTCTCGTGCCCGGAGACACGTCCCCAGCATCTACCCCTCCAGCAGAAGCACTGGCAACAGGCAGAGCGCTGCTGGTCTCTTCCCACCTTTGTCGGTCCGCACAGAAGATTTCGGTGAGGACTCCCAGGGGCTGCTGGCCCCGCAGCCGATGACCCTACACCGACTGGAGGACAACTGTTTCCCATATACTATACCCGCCCCCCCAGCAGAAGAGCTGGCAACGGGGCAGAGTGCCGCTGGCCTCTGCCCACCACCCAACTTGTGCCCAGAGGATCCAGGCAAGTTTTTCCAGAGGGTGCTACCCTCCCGACCAATGGCTCCCCTGAGAATGGATGAAGCCATTCTCCCGCAAGGAGGCACTTCCCCAGCATCCACACACACCCCAGCAGAAGCTCTGGCTATGGGGCAGAGCATTTCCAACCTCTGCCCATCCTCCCAACCCGTTAGGATCTGCCCATCCTCCAGCTGTTGCCTCACCTATTCCCCTCAACGGTTGGCCAGAGCACCAGGGGCACGTGCAGTTGGCACACGTCCCCCCTGGGTTATTGATACCCTGGGAGAAGGTACAGATGGTACCTCTCCCCAACAGTGTCAGGGATCAGGATTGGTAGAGGAGGAGATGAGCCCAGGATGCAGTGATAAAGAGACACACAGACAGGTTCCACGGTACAAGGGGGGTTTATTGGTGCTGGATACACTTGGCAATGCAGACACAGGATACACTTGGCAGTGCAGACACTTAGCAATGTAGACACAGGGTATTACTTGGCACTGGAGACACGGGATACACTTGGCACTGGAGACACAGGATACACTTGACACTGGAGACAATGTCTTGGTAAGTCTGCTAGCTGGATACACAGGATCTTGAGAGGGACACAGCTTGGCAGTGGAAGGCAATGTTAATGCAGCAGCAATGCATCTTGGGAGATTGCCCCTTAAATAGGGAAGCACAGGAAGGCAATCGAGACACCTGTGGCTGCTGCAGTGGCTGACTGAGGTACTGCAGGCAAATAGGCAAAGGGCTGTCAGGTTGGAATAATCACCTTAGGAGGCTTCTTGCCACGGCGGCGACGTGTAACCTGACAAACAGCGAGACACTTCCCCAGGAGGGGACACCAACAAAGGATTACACCAGCGACATGCCGGGCCCCAGAGTATAGGACACCCCTCGGAGAGCGGGCCAGCCCACAAGGACAAATGGAGAAACCCGGGGGGCTCGCATCCTACCCACAGACTACGGGCCACACAAAGACTGCTCCGACAGCCCCGAGTCGAACCGTTTGTGGGTCCAACGGTGTCTGTCGGACTCTTTTGGGGGGAAAGTAATGTCACCCAGCTGACATTGGGCTTGCCTCAGTGAGCCACAAGGAACTGACTCTGCTCCAATTTTAAAGACCATTTTTACTTTTCCCTCGGTTTTGCGTTTCAGATTGTATGCACAATTTTATCTTATTACTATGTGGTTTTATTAGTGTGGTGTACTTTACAATGTATCTTTATTGTATGAATGTAGTTTCAAATGAAGAAAACTGTATGTATGTGTTTTTCCCCAGTCACCATTTTGCCCAGCCCAGCATGGGTCCAAAGGACAAAGGACCTCATGGCCCCAATATGGAGGATACAGCAAGACAGTTGATTGGAGGCTTTTCCAAGCCCTCATTTGCCTAATCCCCTGGACAATGGGGGAGCCTGAGAGGGCAAGATAGAGCATACAGCAAACCAGCTGATTGGAGGCTTTTCCAAGACCTCATCTGCCTGATCCCCTGGTCAATGGGGGAGCCTGATAGGGAACAGGAGGCTGGGAAAGGAGCCAATCAGTGCTGGTTGTGTGGGTGGGGGGAGTTGGTAATCTGTGTGTATGTGAAGTTGTATAAATGACCCTGTTGAAACCCCTAAATAAAGCAATTCACTGGGTTAAGACATACAGCTCGTCTGGTGTTTTAGTTCAGAGCAAATCACATTCACCACGGAAGACACTCAGCGGTCTTCTGAAACGCTACCTAACCCAGAAGAGGAACATCAAATCGACCCCAGATGGCACCACTTGCTTACAGCGTCCCTAACAACACCAAAGCCATTCCCAACACCCAGGACCAGTGGATCAGGCTGCTCAGGACGCCGAGTGCCGAGCCACTCGGTAGTCGGGCTGATCCACAGCAGGGGCATCTGGAGAGCAGGACACTCGACGGACGACCATCCCGTCACAATATGAATCTGGTATAGGCGTCAGTGCACCCAAATATTGTGCCTTTGGTGGCAGCAAGTGCCTTCACACTGTAACCCCTCTGAGGGATTGTGGAAGAGTGCAGGGTTGGACCCTGCGTTCCAAAAAATTTAAATTATATAAATCTGGCACAGGCGTCAGTGCAGCCAAATATTGTGCCTTTCATGGTATTGTGGAAGAGTTCAGTGCTGGAGGTTTTGTGAATGCAGAAGACATCTTATGACTTTTGACATCTTTAATATACATTATAAACACCTGCCCTCTAACACCGTGTGAGAGTGTAATATACATTATAAACACCTGCCCTCTAACACTGTGTGAGCCTGTAATATACATTATAAACACCTGCCCTCTAACACTGTGTGAGCGTGTAATATACATTATAAACACCTGCCCTCTAACACTGTGTGAGCGTGTAATATACATTATAAACACCTGCCTCTAACACCGTGTGAGAGTGTAATATACATTATAAACACCTGCCCTCTAACACCGTGTGAGAGTGTAATATACAATATAAACACCTGCCCTCTAACACAGTGTGAGCGTGTAATATACATTATAAACACCTGCCTCTAACACCGTGTGAGAGTGTAATATACATTATAAACACCTGCCTCTAACACCGTGTGAGAGTGTAATATACATTATAAACACCTGCCCTCCAACACCGTGTGAGCGTGTAATATACATTATAAACACCTGCCTCTAACACCGTGTGAGAGTGTAATATACATTATAAACACCTGCCCTCCAACACCGTGTGAGCGTGTAATATACATTATAAACACCTGCCCTCTAACACCGTGTGAGAGTGTAATATACATTATAAACACTGCCCTCTAACACTGTGTGAGCGTGTAATATACATTATAAACACCTGCCTCTAACACCGTGTGAGAGTGTAATATACATTATAAACACCTGCCCTCTAACACCGTGAGAGTGTAATATACATTATAAACACCTGCCCTCTAACACAGTGTGAGAGTGTAATTACATTATAAACACCTGCCCTCCAACACCGTGTGAGAGTGTAATATACATTATAAACACCTGCCCTCCAACACCGTGTGAGAGTGTAATATACATTATAAACACCTGCCCTCCAACACCGTGTGAGAGTGTAATATACATTATAAACACCTGCCCTCCAACACAGTGTGAGAGTGTAATATACATTATAAACACCTGCCCTCCAACACCGTGTGAGCCTGTAATATACATTATAAACACCTGCCCTCCAACACCGTGTAAGAGTGTAATATACATTATAAACACCTGCCCTCTAACACCGTGAGCGTGTAATATACATTATAAACACCTGCCCTCCAACACCGCGTGTGAGCGTGTAATATACATTATAAACACCTGCCCTCTAACACCGTGTGAGCGTGTAATATACATATATAAACACCTGCCCCCAACACCGTGTGAGCGTGTAATATACATTATAAACACCTGCCCTCTAACACCGTGTGAGCGTGTAATATACATTATAAACACCCGCCTTAACACCGTGTGAGCGTGTTAATATACATTATAAACACCTGCCCTCTAACACCGTGTGAGCGTGTAATATACATTATAAACACCTGCCCTCTAACACCGTGTGAGCGTGTAATATACATTATAAACACCTGCCCTCTAACACCGTTGAGAGTGTAATATACATTATAAACACCCGCCCTCCAACACCGTGTGAGTGTGTAATATACATTATAAACACCTGCCCTCCAACACCGTGTTGAGCGTGTAATATACATTATAAACACCTGCCCTCTAACACCGTGTGAGCGTGTAATTACATTATAAACACCTGCCTCTAACCACCGTGTGAGCGTGTAATACACATTATAACACACTGCCCTCCAACACCGTGTGAGCGTGTAATATACATTATAAACACCTGCCCTCTAACACCGTGTGAGAGTGTAATATACATTATAAACACCTGCCCTCTAACACCGTGTGAGTGTGTAATATACATTATAAACACCTGCCTCTAACACCGTGTGAGAGTGTAATATACATTATAAAACCTGCCCTCCAACACCGTGTGAGAGTGTAATATACATTATAAACACCCGCCCTCCAACACCGTGTGAGTGTAATATACATTATAAACACCCGCCCTCCAACACCGTGTGAGAGTGTAATATACATTATAAACACCTGCCCTCCAACACAGTGTGAGAGTGTAATATACATTATAAACACCTGCCCTCCAACACCGTGTGAGAGTGTAATATACATTATAAACACCTGCCCTCCAACACCGTGTGAGCGTGTAATATACATTATAAACACCTGCCCTCCAACACAGTGTGAGAGTGTAATATACATTATAAACACCTGCCCTCCAACACCGTGTGAGCGTGTAATATACATTATAAACACCTGCCCTCTAACACCGTGTGAGAGTGTAATATACATTATAAACACCTGCCCTCTAACACTGTGTGAGCGTGTAATATACATTATAAACACCTGCCTCTAACACCGTGTGAGAGTGTAATATACATTATAAACACCTGCCCTCCAACACCGTGTGAGCGTGTAATATACATTATAACACCTGCCCTCTAACACCGTGTGAGAGTGTAATATACATTATAAACACCTGCCCTCTAACACTGTGTGAGCGTGTAATATACATTTAAAACACCTGCCCTCTAACACCGTGTGAGCGTGTAATATACATTATAAACACCTGCCTCTAACACCGTGTGAGAGTGTAATATACATTATAAACACCTGCCCTCCAACACAGTGTGAGCGTGTAATATACATTATAAACACCTGCCTCTAACACCGTGTGAGAGTGTAATATACATTATAAACACCTGCCCTCCAACACCGTGTGAGCGTGTAATATACATTATAAACACCTGCCCTCTAACACCGTGTGAGAGTGTAATATACATTATAAACACCTGCCCTCTAACACTGTGTGAGCGTGTAATATACATTATAAACACCTGCCTCTAACACCGTGTGAGAGTGTAATATACATATAAAACACCTGCCCTCTAACACCGTGTGCAGTGTAATATACATTATAAACACCTGCCCTCTAACACAGTGTGAGAGTGTAATATACATTATAAACACCTGCCCTCCAACACCGTGTGAGAGTGTAATATACATTATAAACACCTGCCCTCCAACACCGTGTGAGAGTGTAATATACATTATAAACACCTGCCCTCCAACACAGTGTGAGAGTGTAATATACATTATAAACACCTGCCCTCCAACACCGTGTGAGCCTGTAATATACATTATAAACACCTGCCCTCCAACACCGTGTAAGAGTGTAATATACATTATAAACACCTGCCCTCTAACACCGTGTGAGCGTGTAATATACATTATAAACACCTGCCCTCCAACACCGTGTGAGCGTGTAATATACATTATAAACACCTGCCCTCTAACACCGTGTGAGCGTGTAATATACATTATAAACACCTGCCCTCCAACACCGTGTGAGCGTGTAATATACATTATAAACACCTGCCCTCTAACACCGTGTGAGCGTGTAATATACATTATAAACACCTGCCCTCTAACACCGTGTGAGAGTGTAATATACATTATAAACACCGCCCTCCAACACCGTGTGAGTGTGTAATATACATTATAAACACCTGCCCTCCAACACCGTGTGAGCGTGTAATATACATTATAAACACCTGCCCTCTAACACCGTGTGAGCGTGTAATATACATTATAAACACCTGCCTCTAACACCGTGTGAGCGTGTAATATACATTAAACACCTGCCCTCCAACACCGTGTGAGCGTGTAATATACATTATAAAACACCTGCCCTCTAACACCGTGTGAGAGTGTAATATACATTATAAACACCTGCCCTCTAACACCGTGTGAGTGTGTAATATACATTATAAACACCTGCCCTCTAACACCGTGTGAGAGTGTAATATACATTATAAACACCTGCCCTCTAACACCGTGTGAGTGTGTAATATACATTATAAACACCCGCCCTCCAACACCGTGTGAGAGTGTAATATACATTATAAACACCTGCCCTCCAACACAGTGTGAGAGTGTAATATACATTATAAACACCTGCCCTCCAACACCGTGTGAGAGTGTAATATACATTATAAACACCTGCCCTCCAACACCGTGTGAGCGTGTAATATACATTATAAACACCTGCCCTCCAACACAGTGTGAGAGTGTAATATACATTATAAACACCTGCCCTCCAACACCGTGTGAGCGTGTAATATACATTATAAACACCTGCCCTCTAACACCGTGTGAGAGTGTAATATACATTATAAACACCTGCCCTCTAACACTGTGTGAGCGTGTAATATACATTATAAAACCTGCCTCTAACACCGTGTGAGAGTGTAATATACATTATAAACACCTGCCCTCTAACACCGTGTGAGAGTGTAATATACATTATAAACACCTGCCCTCTAACACCGTGTGAGAGTGTAATATACATTATAAACACCTGCCCTCCAACACAGTGTGAGAGTGTAATATACATTATAAACACCTGCCCTCCAACACCGTGACCAGTGTGAGAGTGTAATATACATTATAAACACCTGCCCTCCAACACCGTGTGAGAGTGTAATATACATTATAAACACCTGCCCTCCAACACCGTGTGAGAGTGTAATATACATTATAAACACCTGCCTCCAACACCGTGTGAGAGTGTAATATACATTATAAACACCTGCCCTCCAACACAGTGTGAGATAGTGTAATATACATTATAAACACCTGCCCTCCAACACCGTATAACATAAAAACTGTCTTGTTTGAGCGTGTAATATACATTATAAACACCTGCCCTCTCCAACACCGTGTGAGCGTGTAATATACATTATAAACACCTGCCCTCTAACACCGTGTGAGCGTGTAATATACATTATAAACACCTGCCCTCCAACACCGTGTGAGCGTGTAATATACATTATAAACACCTGCCCTCTAAACACCGTGTGAGCGTGTAATATACATTATAAACACCTGCCCTCAACACCGTGAGCGTGTAATATACATTATAAACACCTGCCCTCTAACACCGTGTGAGCGTGTAATATACATTATAAAACCTGCCCTCCAACACCGTGTGAGCGTGTAATATTACATTATAAACACCTGCCCTCTAACACCGTTGAGATGTAAGTATATATACATTATAAACACCGCCCCCTCCAACACCGTGTGAGTGTGTAATATACATTATAAACACACCTGCCCCCAACACCGTGTGAGCGTGTAATATACATTATAAACACCTGCCCTCTAACACCGTGTGAGTGTAATATACATTATAAACACCTGCCTCTAACACCGTGTGAGCGTGTAATATACATTATAAACACCTGCCTCCAACACCGTGTGAGCGTGTAATATACATTATAAACACCTGCCCTCTAACACCGTGTGAGAGTGTAATATACATTATAAACACCTGCCCTCTAACACTGTGTGAGCGTGTAATATACATTATAAACACCTGCCCTCTAACACTGTGTGAGCGTGTAATATACATTATAAACACCTGCCTCTAACACCGTGTGAGAGTGTAATATACATTATAAACACCTGCCCTCCAACACCGTGTGAGCGTGTAATATACATTATAAACACCTGCCTCTAACACCGTGTGAGAGTGTAATATACATTATAAACACCTGCCCTCCAACACCGTGTGAGCGTGTAATATACATTATAAACACCTGCCCTCTAACACCGTGTGAGAGTGTAATATACATTATAAACACCTGCCCTCTAACACTGTGTGAGCGTGTAATATACATTATAAACACCTGCCTCTAACACCGTGTGAGAGTGTAATATACATTATAAACACCTGCCCTCTAACACCGTGTGAGAGTGTAATATACATTATAAACACCTGCCCTCTAACACAGTGTGAGCGTGTAATATACATTATAAACACCTGCCCTCTAACACTGTGTGAGCGTGTAATATACATTATAAACACCTGCCTCTAACACCGTGTGAGAGTGTAATATACATTATAAACACCTGCCCTCCACACCGTGTGAGCGTGTAATATACATTATAAACACCTGCCTCTAACACCGTGTGAGAGTGTAATATACATTATAAACACCTGCCCTCCAACACCGTGTGAGCGTGTAATATACATTATAAACACCTGCCCTCTAACACCGTGTGAGAGTGTAATATACATTATTAAACACCTGCCCTCTAACACTGTGTGAGCGTGTAATATACATTATAAACACCTGCCTCTAACACCGTGTGAGAGTGTAATATACATTATAAACACCTGCCCTCTAACACCGTGTGAGAGTAATATACATTATAAACACCTGCCCTCTAACACAGTGTGAGAGTGTAATATACATTATAAACACCTGCCCTCCAACACCGTGTGAGAGTGTAATATACATTATAAACACCTGCCCTCCACACCGTGTGAGGTGTAATATACATTA
>RXON01003557.1:0-40000 GCA_009667805.1 Leptobrachium leishanense
TGTCAATATTGCACAGCAATACTCTGCAGCCATCAGACTTGTTATACAGTGTCAGCTCTGCAGCCATCAGACCTGTTATACACAGAGTGTCAGCTCTGCAGCCATCAAACCTGTTATACACAGAGAGTGTCTTCTGTGTGTCCAGAGAGTCTTCTGTGTGTCCTTTGCTGGTAACTCCTCCTCCTCATTGCCTCTATCTGTTGGTGTACCTCAAGGCTCTGTCCTTGGTCCTCTGCTCTTTTCCATCTACACCTCCTCCCTGGGCAAAATCATCAACAGCTTTGGCTTTAATTACCACCTCTACGCTGATGACACTCAGATCTACCTCTCTACCCCTGATCTCTCTCCCCCTGTCCTCTCAAAAAAGTCAGTGACTGTTTATCTGGCATCTCCTCCTGGATGGCCTCCCACCACCTAAAGATCAACATGTCAAAGACTGAACTCCTACTTATTCCTCCCTCCAATGCCTCCCCACCTCCTGACTTCTCTATCACGGTGGAGGGTATCACCATCTCCCCATCAAACCAAGTTCGCTGTCTTGGAGTTACACTTGACTCTGCTCTTCCCTTCATCCCCCACATCAAGTCTCTTTCCTCCTCCTGCCGATACCAACTGCGTAATATTTCCAGAATTCGGCCATTTCTTACCGCTGTCACCACAAAACAACTCATACACGCCCTGGTAATCTCCCGACTCGACTATTGCAATAATCTCTTATCTGGCCTCCCTCTGTCCCGCCTCTCCCCCCTACAATCCATCCTGAACGCCTCCGCCAGGCTAATTCACCTCACCCGCCGCTCTGTCTCTGCCGCTCCCCTCTGCGAGTCCCTTCACTGGCTCCCCATCCACTGCAGAATTAAGTTCAAAATCCTTATCCTTACCTACAAAACCCTCACTAACTCAGCTCCCCACTACCTGTCCTCACTAATCACCAAATACACCCCAGCCCGCTCCGTAAGGTCAAACAGTGACCTGCGCCTAGCTTCTCCCCGCATCACCTCTTCCCATGATAGACTGCAGGATTTCTCACGCGCAGCCCCCACTCTCTGGAACGCTCTCCCTCGTACTGTCAGACTTTCCCCTAACTTCTCTTTCTTCAAACGCTCCCTTAAAACATTCCTATTCAGGGAAGCCTACCACCCAACTCACTGACGCAACCATCAATCACTCTCATCTTACAGTCCTCTCCTCCTGTTTCCGACCCCAACCCTCCCAGATTTTGAGTTCCTACGGGAATAGGGCCCTCATCTCCTCCTGTACTGTTTGTCAAATGTTGTTCAATGTATTGTAACCCTGTCTATACTGTGCTTATTGTACAGCGCTGCGGAATATGCTGGCGCTTTATAAATAAAGAATAATAATAATAATAATATACACAGAGAGTGTCAGCTCTGCAGCCATCAGATCTGCTATACAAAGAGAATGTCAGCTCTGCAGCCATCAGACCTTTTATACACAGAGTGTCAGCACTGCAGCCATCAGACCTGTTATACACAGAGAGTGTCAGCTCTGCAGCCATCAGACCTGTTATACACAGAGTCTCAGCTCTGCAGCTATCAAACCTGTCATACACAGAGAGTGTCAGCTCTGCAGCCATCAGACTTGTTATACACAGTGTCAGCTCTGCAGCCATCAGACATGTTATACACAGAGTGTCAGCTCTCCAGCCATCAAACCTGTTATACACAGAGAGTGTCAGCTCTGCAGCCATCAGACCTGGTATACAAAGAGAATGTCAGCTCTGCAGCCATCAGACCTGTTATACAGAGCGTATCAGCTCTGCAGCCATCAAACCTGTTATACACAGTGTCAGCTCTGCAGCCATCAAACCTGTTATACAGAGCATATCAGCTCTGCAGCCATCAGACCTGTTAAATCACAAGCAAAACATAGGCCACACCAATTCCTTATTTTGCTGTTTAAGGCTAGGGTCAAACGAACGCATTTTTCGCATCGACCGTCAAAAAGTGTGTCCGAACGCATTGATGTATCTTTTTTACGGTGGACGTGAAAGAGGTCAAACGATGCGCATTTTCGTGCGTGTTTTTTTACGGATCGTCATTAAAACACTTTTTGCGTCTGGACGTTATGTTGGCCGGACATTAGCAGCGTCTGACGTCTCCTAATCACGCACAGACGCCGCTATGCGGATGCAGCGCACTCTGTATGTCAGTACTAGTGGTTCGGAGTTCTTGCAAAAATGTGTTCGTTTGCCGCTTGCGTTGCGTGGCCGAACCTTCGTGCGGCCGTACTTCGTATATTGCCCGTCATTGGCCCTCATTTGTTGATACTACGGCCGTGATAAAGTGCGGCTCACCGCACGTTCAAAATGCGTTAGTCTGAGCCCAGCCTAAATCTTATTCTTTATTCATTCTTTTGCCGCATATTGGAGGAAGAATATATACAACGTTTCGCCTGGGGCATTAATCATACATGATTAAGGCCCCAGGCCGAAACGTTTTATATTTTCTTCCTCCAACATGCGGCAAAAGAATGAATAAAGAATAAGATTTAAACGGCAAAATAAGGAATCGGTGCGGCCTATGCTGTGCTTGTGAGTTGATGTGGGACAGCGGATCCCTTAATAGAGCACCCGAACGCCTAACAGCCGAGTTCCCTGACGTTCACTGTGTAGCCACGCACAGCCTATTTTTTACTTATCAAACCTGTTAGACACAGAGTGTCAGCTCTGCAGCCATCAAACCTGTTATACACAGAGAGTGTCAGCTCTGCAGCATCAGAACTGTCGCTGATGCCAATTCGGCGCAGTTCAGTTATTGGTGCACTTTGGTGGTTTTCACCGATGTCCGATAAATGCTTCGGCCACTCTGTTTTCGGCAAAATACAGAGACCTTTCATTAAATAGTGAATTCAGCTTATTTTGGGTGAAATAGAATCACCGACACGTGGCGTAATGGACCGAAACGTAAAGCATTGAAATTGTGCGCAGCTTCTCTGTGAATAGACCCTATAGTCATATTATTTATAAACAGATTGTACAGCGCTGCAGAATATGCTGGCGCTATATAAATAGAGAATAATAATAATCCTCCAAAATACAAGCAAAAAATTCAGTTATTTAAGTTTTGGTTAAACTTGTGTATTTCCTTAGAAAAACGCAGTAACAAGTTCCCATTTCAAAATGTATTTTAACACGAGTATCCCATAAAATATAAACCCACAAAGGTTTGGATGATAAAATGTGAAAAAATAGTTTTATCCGCTGTAAATGATTGAAATTCAATTGGAAACTTATATTTTTTGAGATTTTTTGTTCTAGCATTGTGACGGGCATGACGTATACACATAATAATGATATAGCTTGAATCTCCTGTGTCCACTGAAAAAAAGGATATATAATTTATCTGGGTCCTATAACACAACATGACTTTAAAACACGTTTAAACACAATGAGCACAAATGGTCACAATGAGCTCAGCACACAGAGGAGAAATGGCTCAGCAGCGAAGGGGTTAATCAGAGAAAGCCCTAAGCGAGGCCTCTGTTTTCCTTATAAGGTTGTTGTGCTGTTTGTACCATAAACATGTTGGGTGGAAAGCCACGCCCACTTGTCATGTGATGTCATAGTAGGCAGGACAGTTGGTTAGATGCGGCTCACACCCTCTGAGCTCAGATCCTGCGCGAATGAAGACAGACAGGTAATTAATCCTAAGGGGTTAATCAGAGAGGTCCGAAATGTCGCCAAAATGTAACCGGACACTGACATTCTGCGTACAGTGACATTTCGGGGCCATTCGGCTATTCAGAGAGCAGGCAGTTCACCAAATTTTGGCGAATTGCCAGCAAAACACGGTGCCTGTTTGACGACAGTGAAATCCCCCATAGAGAAGCAATGGTTATTCTATTCAGAGACGCCGAACAGCAGAGAAAGGTTGCCGAATTTCCCTGCTGTTCGGTGGTTTCATTCGGCAGGTTTAATCAGGCGAATCTCATAGGCTTCAATGTTAAAATATTCCCGTTTTTATACAATATCTAATAAACCGTTTATTATTTTAATCTGAAGCAAAAGGATTTTTTCGGCAAAATATTTTTCCCGTTTTTTTGTTTTATTAAAGCATTTTTTCTTTTTCCTGTAACAGCCCTTTTTATTATCATTCATAGGATCTTATGTGTAAATTCCAGGCACCTTCGTTCAGTAGATTTTTTGCAAACAGCGTTTCAATTTTGAAACTTTCAAGCGTACGGTTTTATTTTATTTTCCCCGCTCGACAGCCTGTGGGCTTTTTCCGGCGGCTGCTCTGCGCTGTGATTGGTGGCTCGTCAGCTTTTTCCGGCGTGTTCGGCGTGGTTTTTGTGGCGGATTCAGCGGGTTTTCGGTGAGTGTTCATCGGGTTTGCGTTGGGTTTTCCCTGCACTCCGGGGGATCTGCAGTGCATGCTGAATACACCGTAGGGTCGGGAACTTTGATTTCCCGAAGTGCAGGGAAGCGCAGTGAACGAGAGGGCACCGAAATGCGCTCTCTGAATAGCCCATCTAGGGCCCTATTACAATGTTAATGCAAACGTTAACGCTCACTTGCGTGAGCATTAACGTTTGCCGCGGTAATTACAGCATATTACAATCCAAACGCAAACGGGTTAAAAAACCCGATAGCGTTTGGTACCTTGCGCGGCGCTGCGCGAGGTTACTGTACTTTGCGCTCCGTATACTTAACATGGGGAGCGCAAAGTGTTAACCAGCGCTGGTATTACAATGTCCCAGCGCTGATTAACGCCTGGCTCTGGTCAGCGCAAAGTTAACCAGAGCCAGCACCTGGTTTTAACTAGTTAACACTAGCTTTAAAAAATAAAAAAATAGATCCAATACTCACCCTCTGTCCTGCGCCGAGGACCGCGGCTCTGATCGCCTCCTCCAGCCGGGGGAGCAGGGAAAGTCAGGGGAAAAAAGTCCCCCCTGTCTCTCCCTGCGTATCACTACGCCGACTGGCCGGATCTCGCAATGCTATGGACTTTTATGGACTCCAGCGAGTGGATACTCGCGGCTGTGCTCAGCGCTGCCGCGAGCATCCAGAATTTAACACCTGTTAACAATGCAGGCAGCATTTTATGCGCCTGCATTGTAATCCAGCGTTAAAACGCGGGCGCAAGGGAGAAAACTGCGGGGCAGTTTTTCCTCCCTGGCTGAGAGCGTAATAGGGCCCCTAGACTCTGCAGGAGTCCGAGGCAGCGGACAAAGATGGATAAAACCCTTGTCGAAGTCCAAAAGACAAAGACCAAAGCAAAGACCAGGCAAAGACTAGGGATGCACCAAAATTTCGGCCACCGAAAATTATCAGCAGAAAATGGTGTTTTCGGTTTCGGCCGAAATGGAAATTCAGCCCAAAAAAAGGCCGAAAATTTCAATTTCGCCTGAGCCTGGAGGCCGGCCGAACTGCCTGCTCGGCCGTCTTCCAAGCATAGGCGAGCCCCCGGCTTGGCCTTGGCTTAGAGGCCCAGCCGAACCTGGGGCTCGCCTGAGCTTGGAGACCGGCCGATTTGCCTGCTTGGCCGTTCTCCAGCCTCAGGCGAGTCCCCGGATGGCCTGGGCCTAGAGCTCGCCTGAGCCTGGATGCCGGCCAAACAAGCAGTGGGGGTATTAGGGGGGGGTGTCATATTCACCTACATCGACCCGGAGCTCCACCAGCGATGGCAGTCCGGTATGACGTCACGGAAGCCTTTGACCCTGGGTCAAAGGCTTTCGTGACGTCATACCGGCGACCGACACAGCGGGCACTGGATGCAGGATTGCCATCGCTGGAGGAGCTCAGGGCCGATGTAGATGAGTATGTGTAGGCAACATCCTCCTACTTCGGCCCTGAGCTCCAGTGGTGACCATCCTCTGGCTGTCGCAGGTTGCTCGGCCGTCCTCCAGGCTCAGAAGAGCCCCCGGCTCGGATGGGCCTTGAAGGCCCAGCCGAACCAGGTGCTTGCCTGAGCCTGGAGGACAGCCTAGCAGCCTACGACAGCCAGAGGACGGTCACCGCTGGAGCTCAGGGCCGAAGTAGGAGGATGTAGGTGAGTATGGTGCATACAATCAGCCATGCAAACCTGGGCCTGGAAGCCTGGCCGAGCAAGCTGCCCGGCCTCCAGGCTCAGGCGAGCCCCCGGCATCCAGGCCCAGGTTGTCATGTCTGATTTTCGGTTTCGGTATCGGTTTTCGGATGAACCGGTCCCAAATTCGGTTTCAGTATCGGCCGGAAATTTTCATTTCGGTGCATCCCTCGCAAAAACCAAACCAAAGGCAAGACAAGGATCAAAGCAAAGACAAAGATCAAAACAGAAGTAAGGCAAAGACAAACACCAAAGCAAAGACCAAGACAAAGATCAAGACGAAAGCAAAGGCCAAACAAAAACCAAGACAAAGGTAAGGCAAAGATCAAGACAAAGGAAAGGCAAAGACCAATACAAAGGCCAAGGCAAAGACCAAGACAAAGACCAAAGCAAAGACCAAGACAAAGGCAAAGCCAAAGACCAAGACAAAGCCGGGAGCTCTCCTGAGCCTGGATGTCGGCTGAGCGAGCGGGGGGGGGGGTGTCATACTCACCTACATCAGCCTCGAGTCCTCCACCGCTTGCATACATACTCACCTACTTTGGCCCGGAGCTCCTCCAGCGATGGCAGTCCTGATCCAGTGTCTTCCCTCCGTTGGTCGCCGGTATGACGTCACGGAAGCCTTTGACTCTGGGTCAAAGGCTTTCGTGACGTCATACCAGTGACCGACACAGCGGGCACTGGATGCAGGATTGCCATCGCTGGAGGAGCTCAGGGCCGATGTAGGTGAGTACGTGTAGGCAACATCCTCCTACTTCAGCCCTGAGCACCAGCGGTGACCGTCCTCCGGCTGTCGCAGGCTGCTCGGCCGTCCTGCAGGTTTAGACGAGCCCCTGGCTCGGCTGGGATTTGAAGGCCCAACCGAGCCGGGGGCTCGCCTGAGCATGGAGGACGGCCTGGCAGCCTGCGACAGCCGGAGGACGGTTAGCGCTGGAGCTCAGAGCCGAAGTAGGAGGATGTAGAGGACTATGTGTAGGCACCATACTCACCTACATCCTCCCACTTCGGTCCTTAGCTCCAGCGGTGACAGTGTTCCGGCTGTCACAGGCTGCTCGGCCGTCCTCCAGGCTCAGGCGAGCCCCCGGCTCCGCTGGGCCTGGAGGACGGCAGAGCAGCCTGCGACAGCCGGAACACTGTCACCGCTGGAGCTCATGACCAAAGTAGAAGGATGTAGGTGAGTATGGTGCAACCAATACGGTGCAACCAAAGACCAAAGCAAAGACCAAGACAAAGGCAAAGACAAAGATCAAAGCAAAGACCAAGACAAAAAACTCAAGACAAAGGTAAGGCAAAGACTAGGAATGCACCAAAATTTTGGCCAGCGAAGACTATTAGCCGAAAATGGTGTTTTCCGTTTCGGCCGAAATGGAAATTCAGCTGAAAAAAACCCCAAAAATTTCAATTTCCAGGCCGAGCCGATGTAGGTGAGTATGATACCCCTCCAAACACCCCAACCCGCTTGCTCGGCCGCTCTCCATGCTCATGCGAGTCCCCCGGCTTGGCTGGGCCTCTAGGCGCAGGCCAAGCCGGGGGCTCGTCTGAGCCTGGATGCCGGCCTAGCAAGCGGGGGTTGTTGGGAGGGGTGTCATACTCCCCTACATCAGCCTCGAGTCCTCCACCGGTTGCACACATACTCACCTAGATCGGCCCAGAGCTCCTCCAGCGATGGCAGTCCTGCATCCAGTGTCTTCTCTCCGTTGGTCGCCGTTATGACGACACGGAAGCCTTTGACCCTGGGTCAAAGGCTTTTATGACGTCATACCGGCGACTGACACAGCGGGCACTGGATGCAGGATTGCCATCGCTGGAGGAGCTCAGAGCCGATGTAGGGGAGTAAGTGTAGGCAACATCCTCCTACTTCGGCCCTGAGCTCCAGCGGTGACAGTCCTCCGGCTGTCGCAGGCTGTTCGGCCATCATCCAGGCTCAGGCGAGCCCCTGGCTCAGCTGGGAATTGAAGGCCCAGCCGAGCCGGGGGCTCGCCTGAGCCTGGAGGACGGCCTAGCAATCTGCAACAGTCGGAGGATGGTCACTGCTGGAGCTCAGGGCCTTAGTAGGAGGATGTAGGGGACTATGTGTAGGCACCATACTCACCTACATCCTCCTACTTTGGTCCTGAGCTCCAGCGGTGACAGTCTTCCGGCTGTCGCAGGCTGCTCAGCCGTCCTCCAGGCTCAGGCGAGCCTCCAGGCCCAGGTTCTCATGTCTGATTTTCGGTTTCGGTATCGGTTTTCGGCTGAACCGATCCCGAATTTTCGTTTCGTTATCGGCCTGGAAATTTTCGTTTTGGTGCATCCCTCGCAAAGACCAAACCAAAGGCAAGACAAAGATCAAAGCAAAGACAAAGACCAAGACAGAGGTAAGGCAAAGACAAAGACCAAAGCAAAGACAAAGACCAAAGCAAAGACAAAGACCAAAGCAAAGACAAAGACCAAAGCAAAGACAAAGACCAAAGCAAAGACAAAGACAAAAGCAAAGACAAAGACAAAAGCAAAGATCAAGACAAAGATCAAAGCAAAGACCAAGCCAAAGACCAAGACAACGGTAAGGTAAAGATTAGGGATGCACCAAAATGTCAGCCACCGAAAACTATTAACCGAAAATGGTGTTTTTGATTTCGGCTGAAATGGAAATTCAGCCGAAAAAAACGTCCGAAAATTTCAATTTCCAGGCCGAGCCGCGGGCTCGTCTGAGCGAGTTGCCTGCTCGGCCGTTCTCCAGGCTCAGGAGAGTCCCGGCTCGGCTGGGCCTCT
Organism: Leptobrachium leishanense; assembly: GCA_009667805.1. NCBI lineage: Eukaryota > Metazoa > Chordata > Amphibia > Anura > Megophryidae > Leptobrachium > Leptobrachium leishanense. The sequence continues at coordinate 8,802 of RXON01003557.1, forward strand.
AGGCCCGGGCCAAGCCGGTGGCTCGCCTAAGCCTGGATGCCGGCCGAGCAAGCGGGGGGGGGGGGTTGGGAGGGGTGTCATACTCACCTATATCGGCCTCGTGTCCTCCACCGGTTGCACACATACTCCCCTACATCGGCCCGGAGCTCCTCCAACAATGGCAGTCCTGCATCCAGTGTCTTTTATCCGTTGGTTCGCCGGTATGACGTCACGGAAGCCTTTGACCGACCCTGGGTCAAAGGCTTTCGTGATGTCATACCGGTGACCGACACAGCGGGCACTGGATGCAGGATTGCCATCGCTGGAGGAGCTAAGGGCCGATGTAGGTGACTATGTGTAGGCAACATCCTCCTAGTTCGGCCCTGAGCTCCACCTGTGACCGCCCTCCGGCTGTCGCAGGCTGATCGGCCATCCTCCAGGTTCAAGCGAGCCCCTGGCTCGGCTGGGCCTGGAAGGCCTAGCCGTGCCGGGGGCTCGCCTCAGCCTGGAGGCCTGCCTAGCAGCCTGCGACAGCTGGAGGATGGACAACACTGGAGCTCAGGGCCAAAGTAGGAGGATGTAGGGGACTATGCGTAGGCACCATACTCACATCCTCCTACTTCGGTACTGAGCTCCAGCGGTGACAGTCTTCCGGCTGTCGCAGGCTGCTCGGCCGTCCTCCATCCTCAAGCGAGCCTCCGGCTCGGGGCTGGGCCTTGAAGGCACAGCCGCGCCAGGGGCTCGCCTGAGCCTGGAGGACGGCCTAGCAGCCTACGACCAGCCGGAGGACGGTCACCGCTGGAGCTAAGACCCGAAGTAGGAGGATGTAGGGGACTATGTGTAGGCACCATACTCACCTACATCCTCCTACTTCGGTCCTGAGCTCCAGCGGTGACAGTCTTCCGGCTGTCGCAGGCTGCTTGGCTGTCCTCCAGGCGAGCCCCCGGCTCGGCTGGGAATGGAGGACGGCTGAGCAGCCTGCAACAGCCGGAAGACTGTCACCACTGGAGCTCAGGACCGAAGTAGGAGGATATCGGTAAGTATGGTGCAACCAATCAGCCATGCGAACCTGGGCCTGGAGGCCCGGCTGAGCAAGCTGCCTGGCCGGCCTCCAGGCTCAGACGAGCCCCCGGCCTCCAGGCCCAGGTTCTCATGCCTGATTTTCGGTTTCGTATCGGTTTTCAGCCAAACCGATCCCGAATTTTCAGTTTTGTATCGGCTGGAAATTTTTTGTTTCGGTGCATCCCTTGCAAAGACCAAACCAAAGATCAAAGCAAAGACAAAGACCAAGCCAAAGACCAAGACAGAGGTAAGGGAAAGACAAAGACCAAAGCAAAGACCAAGACAAAGACCAAGACGAAAGGCCAACCAAAAACCAAGACAAAGGTAAGGCAAAGACCAAGACAAAGGCCAAGCCAAAGACCAAAGCAAAGACCAAGCCAAAGACCAAGACAAAGGCTAAGACAAAGACCAAATCAAAGACCAAGAAGAAAGCCAAGACAAAGGCCAAGACAAAGGTAAGGCAAAGACCAAGACAAAGGCCAAAGCAAAAACCAAGACCAAGCCAAAGACCAAGACCAAGACAAAGGTAAGGCAAAGACCAAGGAAAAGACAAAGACCAAAGCAAAGAAGAAGGTCAAGCCAAAGACAAAGACCAAAGCAAAGATCTGGACGAAGGCGAAGACAAAGACCAAATCAATGACTAAGACAAACGTAAGCAAAAGACCAAGACAAAGACAGAGACAAAAGCCAAGCCAAAGACCAAGACAAAAGTAAGGCAGAGACCAAGAAAAGACCAAAGCAAAGACAGAAGACCAAGACAAAGGCCAAAGCAAAGATCAAGACAAAGACCAAGCCAAAGACCAAACCAAAGGCCAAGACAAAGCGTTTTTTTATTTTACTTGTACAAAAGATTCTTTCCCTTTTAAATATCGCTCCAGGGCCAGACAGGTTTACTGTATAGCCGATCGCCGTAACATTGGGTCAGGAAGGAATTTTTTCCTTGGACACCTTGCTAGAAGGATGTCCAAGGTGTTTTGCCTTCCTCTGGAGTCGATGGAAGGCATCTTTTGGACATGTTTTTTATTTTAATTATTTTTGAAAAAAATTAAATAATAATTAATATTACATTTGTTTCTGTATCGTTTGTGTCCATAAATATATCTCATAAATATGGCTTTTTAGAAATGCAGACAGCAAGGTGGATAAAGGTTAATATCTGGGTGGTCGCTGTGCTGCTGCTTTTACATAGCGCTGGAGGTTGTCTCGTTATTGCCAGCATCATAAGTGATCACTGGAAGGGTCGTCTGGAGGAAACATTTCCTGCACATTTAGAGGCATTTATTTAATCAGTTCAGGTCATGGACAAGAATCAGAGTGACCCTCACAATGAGGGATTGCCATCACGGTGTTTTCATATCTTGTCATCTGCTATCCGTTTATAAACTCCAATGTAATCTGTGAAAAAATTCAGGAGCAAAAATGGATTTATCCCTGATTCACATAATTACAGACGCAGGCGGCCCCTCGCGGTTTCCCGGCCAATGAAAGAATGTGGATCACCACAGAGGCCAAATGAAGCTGTGATCACCGAGCATATAAACCCTGCACTAGATTTATTTATTGAGGTCAGATAAATGGATACAGGGTTTAAAAGTCGCTCTAAATGTAGATCACTCTGTGTATATAAAAGGATAGAGTGCTAGCTCTTCTACAACTCTCCCAAAAGAGGAAGAGAAAGCAGAATACATCACTGCTGCGCCGAGCACAAATCAATCCTGAAAGAGACGGTTCATAGAAATATAAATATCTATATGGCCCCCCCACTTGCAGGTCCACCATCAGGGGGTGACAACCAATGATCTGTTCAGGGGCCGCGAGGCTGCAGGGGGTCAGTGCTACTTGTCCGCCCCCCCTTAGCTGGAAGCTCCAGGATTAGGTTCTATAAACCCAAATCCAGAGCTTCCCTGACTTGGTTGAGCCACCTCTGTCTGCCATCGTCGTCAGCTGAAGCAGCATGCTGTATTGAGTGGACACAGCTACTCTGTGAAGCCACACGCAGGCAGGTAAGAAGGAACGGGGGCTCTTTATAAGAGTTTTCTGGGCTCTTGCTCGTAGGGGGACACTTGGGGATCTGAGGGGGAGTGGTAGGGGTGCAGGTTGAAGCTCTATTTGGATAGGGGAGAATTTGGGGCCATAACTGGAAGGGACAGGAGGTGGGCTATGGGGGCTATAACTGAGAGGTAGAGGTGACGTTTTAGGACCTGAGAGGGACATGGGGGAGGGTTTGGGGCCCTGACTGAGTTGGAGGGGGGTATTTGGGGCCCTAACTGGGATAGGACAGGGACAGGGACGGGGGGGGGGGTGTTGTTTGATGTCCTAACTGGGAGGGAGAGCATTTGGGACACTTACTGGAAGGAAAGAGAGGAGGGGGTCATTTGGGGCCGTATCTGGTGGTCAGGGCAGATGTTTGGGTCCTTCACTGTAGGCAGAAGGGGTGGGGGGGCAGGGCTGGATTTATAACTAGGCAGAGTAGGCTTGTGCCTATAGGCGCCTGTCACAAGGGGCCATCTTGCTCTGTAAAAACAAATCTATATTTTTTAACAATTTACAATCATTTACACCCCTGTATCTCTGGAGCCCTAAGACTTATAGGGACATACGAGGTATCATTGGAGAGGTCAGATTACAGCCTTTCCAGTGATACCAAGCATAACCAGGTTAGATTTATTTAAAAATAACAAATAATATATTATGGGCTAGATTACGATCTCAGCGTTAAAACGCGGGCGCAAGGGAGGATAAACTGCGCCCACAGATTTCCCCCTTGCGCCCGCGTTTTAACGCTGGATTACAATGCAGGCGCAAAAAATGCTGCCTGCGTTGTTACCGCCCGTTAAATTCAGGGATGCGGACCGCAGCCGCGAGCATCCACTCGATGGAGTCCATTGAGGCTGGTGTTAACGGATTATCCAGAAGCGGAATCCGTTAACACCAAGTCCTGGCTGTGGTTAACTTTTTGCTAACCAGAGCCGGACGTTAATCAGTGTTGGTACTTTGTAATCCAGCGCTGATTAACACTTTGCGCTCCCCATGTTAAGTATAGGACGCGCAAAGTACAGTAACCTCGTGCTGAAAAGCGCAAGATCCAAACTTAAACGGGTTACTTAAGGCTGGGGTCAGACTAGTGCATTTTTAACGTGCGTTTAGGCGCACTTAATCACGGCCGCAGTAGCAGCAAATGACGGCCAATATACGAAGTACGGCGGCACGAAAGTCCGGTCGCGCAACGCAAGTGGAAAATGAAAGCATTTTTTAGAGAACACAGAACCGCTAGTACTAACGTAGAGTGCGCTGCGTCCGCATAGCGGCGTGTGTGCGTGATTAGGAGACGTCAGACGCTGCTAATGTCCGGCCTACATAACGTCCAGACGCAAAAAGTGTTTTATTGACGATCCGTAAAAAATCACGCACGAAAATGCGCATCGTATGACCGTTTTCCCGCATTCCGTGAAAAAATACGTCAATGCGTTCGGACGCACTTTTTGACGGTCGCTGCGAATAATGCGTTCGTTTGACCCTAGCCTTACCCGTTTGCGTTTGGATTGTAATATGCGGGAAACACAGCAGCAAACGCTAATGCTCACGCAAGTGAGCGTTAACGTTTGCGTGATGATTGTAATTTAGTCCTGTATTTCTAACGCACCATTATTATTCAGTTTACATTTATAAAGTGAACAGTGATGCTGCGCTCACTCACCTTCTCATTAGACATTGTGCATTTCGTATCGTCAAAATTTTGTTTTCGCCCGAGACTTGTATTTTCATAATTTTTTTTTTCGTTTCCGAATAAAGTAATATCGGCCGTCTGATATTACGAATCGGCAGAAATGATACAAAGTCGATTCGAAACAATATCAAACCATTTGAAAATGATCCGAAACGATATCAAACGGAAAGAGAATGATCCAAAACAAGAAAAATGTAACAAAAGTGACCCAAAAACGGAACAAAATGTTCCAAAACGAAAAAAATAAACCAGTACGAAAATGACAAAGCAAAAAAAATGGAACAAAATGATTTCAAAGTAATAAAAATGTTTTGTTTTTTTTTTAACATCACAATTTACAGAATTCGCCTATAGGTGTTAAAAAAATCCCCGTTTTTATAAAATATTTCTTAAACTGTATATTTTATCTAATCTTTAGGATTTTTAGGCATTTTTCGGGATTTTTTGGGTGAAATTTTAGGTTTCCTAGGCTTTTTTCCCCACAGGTTTTAATGTAAAAAAAATATTTGCGTGTCTAATAAATATTTCTTAAAGCGTTTTTTTTTATTTTTTCGCTTGCAGCAATAAGCCATTTTGTTTATTTTTTAGGATTCTTTTGGCATTCATCAGGAATTTTTGGGTGAAATTTTAGGTTTCCTAACTTTTTTTTAAGTTTTCGCTTAATAGTTTTTTTTTTACAAACAGCGTTTTCAATTTTGACACTTGCAATCGGTTGTTTTTTACCTATCCGGCAGCTTGTTGGCTTTTTTCATTCTAGGTTCAGTGGATCATCAGATCGTATCGGATCCAATAATGAAACGGATCCGATCCGATAATGAATCTGATCCGATAATAAAACGGTATCGATCCGGTAATGAATCTTATCCGCAAATAAAACGGATCCGATCCGGTAATGAATCGGACCGGATCCGATAAATTAATCGGACCCGATCCGATAAATTAATCGGATCCGATAAATTAATCGGATCAAAAAAAGAATTAGTGATCCAAAACCAATATCGTACGATCGGATATTTCGGATCCGTCTGAAATTACGAATCACTATGAAGTAATGAAACGGGGGAAACAAAAACTGTTTGATTGTTTAGCCTGAAACAACAACAAAAAAGGAGGGACTAAAAAATCCGTAACGAAATAAACCGCTGTGCACAAGTCTCCTTCTCATTTCTCACACTGCCAGCAAGTGCGGAGCTGATGATGCAATGCATTGTTTCATCAACATAGACCGTGGCCGTGAGGAGAGACTTTGGACCTTGCATCTCTGAGTTGTACACGGCACAAGGTTAAGTGAGGTGTCATTGGAAAGGTCAGAGTCAGGTCTTTACAAAGATACCATGTAATGTGTAAAAATAAGAAAGGTTAAAAAAAAGTAAATGGAAAATGTATTTTTTTCTCTGTTCTCCGGCAGAGGTAATATATGCTTTTACATATAAAACAAACAATGCAGCTGCACTAACTCAACTAACACAACAGATTCTGCTCCTTCTTTTGATTTGACGCAGAGAGAAACTGCTTTTCAGTTTTTTAAATATTTTTTTTTATTCTTTTTAGGCTAGGGTCAGACGAACGCAGCTTTAACGTGCGTTTAGCCGCACAAAATCACGGCCGTGCTAGCAGCAAATGACGTCCAATGCCGGGGAACACACGAAGTACGGCCGCACGAAAGTTCGTCCGCGCAACGCAAGTGGCAAACGAACGCATTTTTTCGAGAACGTCAAACCGCTACTACTGACGTACAGAGTGCGCTGCGGCCGCATAGCGGCGTGTGTGTGTGATTGGGAGACATCAGACGCTGCTAATGTCCGGCCAACATAACGTCCAGACACAAAAAGTGTTTTATTGATGATCCGTACAAAATCACGGACGAAAAGGCGCATCGTATGACCGCTACCGCGTATTCCGTGAAAAAATATGTCCGTTCGTTCGACCGCACTTTTCCACGGTCGACGCGAAAAATGCGTTCGTCTGACCCTAGCCTTAGTTTGCCCCAAAACAAAAATTTAAAAAGTCAATTTGGCATGTTCCTTTCTTTTTCTGTTGGGAGGGGCGGCTCCACATTTCTGTGCCTACAGGCTCCTGAAATGCAAATCCGGCCCTGCCTGCATCCCCTGTATAGGGAATTCCCCACCAGATGGAAGGGAAATCCCATTTCTGACATCATCATTTAACGTCAGTGAGCATGGGAAGTCCTACAGCAAGGGCTGACAGCCAAGATGTAAGTCTGCTGTGAAAGAAGCAGAAAAAGAAATATAATCTATATTTAAAGGGACACATCTACCACTTATATAAGCTGTAACTAGATTACTTGTGCATTACAAACAAACCCACATTATAAAACACATTATAAACCAAATGCTGCAGGCTTTTTTTTCTTTGAGTGAAGTAATTGTATGTAAAAATAAAAAATAAAATTTGCTTTGTTATTTCCTGTTTCTACCTTGCTGATTTTTCACATGATGCATAAGGTTTTTCTTTACTTCTGTGGTTTATCTAATCTACAGTATTTAACAGTTTAAGGACAGAATGTTTAGATGAGGCTGCAGGGAGTGTATTGTACTCTCCAGGCTACCTAAAATAAGAGCTGGCAAGTGAATGAGTTAGGACAGGAAGCTTAAAAGACTTCTAATCTACCCCTGGTGATGTCCTTTGAATACATCCCACACAATACAATGATGTGAGTCAGTGAATGACCCATTCACTCCGTTCTATGGCCAAAGCCACAGAGTGAGGAGCAAGTGATGGAAAGATACAACACAAAATATCACACAATGGATGCGCCCAGTGACACATATAGAGGAAAATATCACACAATGGATGCACCCAGTGACACATATAGAGGAAAATATTACACAATGGATGCACCCAGTGACACATATAGAGGAAAATATTACACAATGGATGCGTCCAGTGACACATATAGAGGAAAATATTACACAATGGATGCATCCAGTGACACATATAGAGGAAAATATTACACAATGGATGCACCCAGTGACACATATAGAGGAAAATATTTTCTTAACGAAACATACAAGAGAAAAATAAACACATGTAAGATATCAGCAAAATCACATGAACACAATAAGGACATTGCATTTTATGGGGGTACCGGCCCTTTAAGTGAAATAAAGGAGAACAGATTCCAATACTCACATTGATTTATTATAATCTCATGGTGACGGGTGTCTCTTACCTGTAATGTGAGGGCGGCAGCTCGTGTATGACATTCTGTATCTGGGATAACTGGTCGCCCTCCAGGCAGCATGATACAGCGTCCTGAGGGACACAAAGACACCAAGGGCCAATCAGCTCCGAGCACGATATACCATCGAAACAATAAAGAAAAGCACGCGGCATCGACCACAAATAAAGGGTTTTATTCCCTAGTTGTCGTTAACGTTAGCGCCTCGATATGCAAGCGTTAACGCGAGGATAAGTGGGTTTAACGCATGCCCTCATATTACATTCCCGTTAGCGCGTGAGCTTCTGCGAGGTTACTGTACTCTGCGCATCCTGTACTTAACATGGGGAGCGCAAACGCACATTAGCGTTTCAATAAAAGAGGGGATACAAAATGCTGGGGCTAATTACCGCAGCAACGCGCATTAACCTTCTAAAAGCTGGTGATAAATGATGCCGCAATTGTGAAATCATTTAACCCCCACCCCCCCCAGTAAATCCCATGTACTCACCTCTGACCCTGAGGCGAGAATGATGCCCCGATCTGCCGCTTCTTGTCGCCGCGAGCAGAATTAGACTGGGAAGAAATAGTCCCCAGTCTCTCCCCGCGATCACTGTGCGATCTCACGAGAGCAAGATCGCGCAGGGCTCCCGGCCCGGAAGCACAACCCTCCTTGAGTCCTATGGACTTGAGGAAGCGCTACCACGAGTATCTCAGCGGCTGGCGAGGTGCCAAGGTAGCGCCTGCCCCGGAATATCGTGGTAACATGGTAACGCTACAGGGAAACCTGCAGGCACAGAATTTCCACATTAGTGACCCCAGATTACGCGAACTAGAGGACAGGGTACAAGGACTTTTATACACTGAGAAAACAAATGTACTTTCCATGGACGCCCTTACCAAGCTGGTGACAGGCAGAACCCATGCAAACCGCCTGAAACGTCGCGCATTATAGGAGCCCGTAAGCGAGCGAGTAGATAAATACAGGGATAATAAGATGCCCAGGTCACGGTGCACATTATAGAAGCCCGTAAGCGAGCGTGTAGATACATACAGGGATAGCGTAGAGATTCCCAGCACCCGGCGTGCATTATATAAGTCAGTAAGCGAGCGTGTAGATACATACAGGGATAGCGTAGAGATTCCCAGCACCCGGCGTGCATTATATAAGTCAGTAAGCGAGCGTGTAGATACATACAGGGATAGCGTAGAGATTCCCAGCACGGCGTGCATTATATAAGTCAGTAAGCGAGCGTGTAGATACATACAGGGATAGCGTAGAGATTCCCAGCACCCGGCGTGCATTATATAAGTCAGTAAGCGAGCGTGTAGATACATACAGGGATAGCGTAGAGATTCCCAGCACCCGGCGTGCATTATATATGTCAGTAAGCGAGCGTGTAGATACATACAGGGATAGCGTAGAGATTCCCAGCACCCGCGTGCATTATATAAGTCAGTAAGCGAGCGTGTAGATAAATACAGGGAGCGTAGAGATTCCCAGCACCCGGCGTGCATTATATAAGTCAGTAAGCGAGCGTGTAGATACATACAGGGATAGCGTAGAGATTCCCAGCACCCGGCATGCATTATAGAAGTCAGTAAGCGAGCGTGTAGATAAATTCAGGGATAGCGTAGAGATTCCCAGCACCCGGCGTGCATTATATAAGTCAGTAAGCGAGCGTGTAGATACATACAGGGATAGCGTAGAGATTCCCAGCACCCGGCGTGCATTATATAAGTCAGTAAGCGAGCGTGTAGATACATACAGGGATAGCGTAGAGATTCCCAGCACCCGGCGTGCATTATATAAGTCAGTAAGCGAGCGTGTAGATACATACAGGGATAGCGTAGAGATTCCCAGCACCCGGCATGCATTATAGAAGTCAGTAAGCGAGCGTGTAGATAAATACAGGGAAAGCGTAGAGATTCCCAGCACCCGGCGTGCATTATATAAGTCAGTAAGCGAGCGTGTAGATAAATACAGGGATAGCGTAGAGATTCCCAGCACCCGGCATGCATTATAGGCTAGGGTCAGACTGAGGCAGTGCGAACGCGCGTGCAGGCGCACTTAATCACGGCCGTAGTAGCAGCAAATGCCGGGCAATGACGGCCAATATACGAAGTACGGTCGCACAAAGTCGGCTGCGCAACGCAAGTGGCAACGAACGCATTTTGTCGAGAACGTAAAACCGCTAGTACGTTGTACAGAGTGCGCTGCGTCCGCTAGCGGCGTGTGTGTGTGAATTGGAGATGTCAGACACTGCTAATGTCCGGCAACATAACGTCCAGATGCACAAAATCACGAACGCAAATGCGCATTGTATGACCGCTATCGCGTACTCCGTGAAAAAATGCGTCCATATCGTTCGAACGCACTTTTTCACAGACACACGTGAAAATGCGTTCGTCTGACCCTAGCCATAGAAGTCAGTAAGCGAGCGTGTAGATAAATTCAGGGATAGCGTAGAGATTCCCAGCACCCGGCGTGCATTATATAAGTCAGTAAGCGAGCGTGTAGATAAATTCAGGGATAGCGTAGAGATTCCCAGCACCCGGCGTGCATTATATAAGTCAGTAAGCGAGCGTGTAGATACATACAGGGATAGCGTAGAGATTCCCAGCACCCGGCGTGCATTATATAAGTCAGTAAGCGAGCGTGTAGATACATACAGGGATAGCGTAGAGATTCCCAGCACCCGGCGTGCATTATATAAGTCAGTAAGCGAGCGTGTAGATACATACAGGGATAGCGTAGAGATTCCCAGCACCCGGCGTGCATTATATAAGTCAGTAAGCGAGCGTGTAGATAAATACAGGGATAGCGTAGAGATTCCCAGCACCCGGCGTGCATTATATAAGTCAGTAAGCGAGCGTGTAGATACATACAGGGATAGCGTAGAGATTCCCAGCACCCGGCGTGCATTATATAAGTCAGTAAGCGAGCGTGTAGATAAATACAGGGATAGCGTAGAGATTCCCAGCACCCGGCGTGCATTATATAAGTCAGTAAGCGAGCGTGTAGATAAATACAGGGATAGCGTAGAGATTCCCAGCACCCGGCGTGCATTATATAAGTCAGTAAGCGAGCGTGTAGATACATACAGGGATAGCGTAGAGATTCCCAGCACCCGGCGTGCATTATATAAGTCAGTAAGCGAGCGTGTAGATAATACAGGGATAGCGTAGAGATTCCCAGCACCCGGCGTGCATTATATAAGTCAGTAAGCGAGCGTGTAGATAAATTCAGGGATAGCGTAGAGATTCCCAGCACCCGGCGTGCATTATATAAGTCAGTAAGCGAGCGTGTAGATAAATACAGGGATAGCGTAGAGATTCCCAGCACCCGGCGTGCATTATATAAGTCAGTAAGCGAGCGTGTAGATAAATTCAGGGATAGCGTAGAGATTCCCAGCACCCGGCGTGCATTATATAAGTCAGTAAGCGAGCGTGTAGATACATACAGGGATAGCGTAGAGATTCCCAGCACCCGGTGTGCATTATATAAGTCAGTAAGCGAGCGTGTAGGTAAATACAGGGATAGCGTAGAGATTCCCAGCACCCGGTGTGCATTATATAAGTCAGTAAGCGAGCGTGTAGATACATACAGGGATAGCGTAGAGATTCCCAGCACCCGGCGTGCATTATATAAGTCAGTAAGCGAGCGTGTAGATACATACAGGGATAGCGTAGAGATTCCCAGCACCCGGTGTGCATTATATAAGTCAGTAAGCGAGCGTGTAGATACATACAGGGATAGCGTAGAGATTCCCAGCACCCGGCGTGCATTATATAAGTCAGTAAGCGAGCGTGTAGATACATACAGGGATAGCGTAAAGATTCCCAGCACCCGGCGTGCATTATATTGTCAGTAAGCGAGCGTGTAGATACATACAGGGATAGCGTAGAGATTCCAGCACCCGGCGTGCATTATATAAGTCAGTAAGCGAGCGTGTAGATAAATACAGGAAAGCGTAGAGATTCCCAGCACCCGGCGTGCATTATATAAGTCAGTAAGCGAGCGTGTAGATACATACAGGGATAGCGTAGAGATTCCCAGCACCCGGCATGCATTATAGAAGTCAGTAAGCGAGCGTGTAGATAAATTCAGGGATAGCGTAGAGATTCCCAGCACCCGGCGTGCATTATATAAGTCAGTAAGCGAGCGTGTAGATACATACAGGGATAGCGTAGAGATTCCCAGCACCCGGCGTGCATTATATAAGTCAGTAAGCGAGCGTGTAGATACATACAGGGATAGCGTAGAGATTCCCAGCACCCGGCGTGCATTATATAAGTCAGTAAGCGAGCGTGTAGATACATACAGGGATAGCGTAGAGATTCCCAGCACCCGGCATGCATTATAGAAGTCAGTAAGCGAGCGTGTAGATACATACAGGGATAGCGTAGAGATTCCCAGCACCCGGCGTGCATTATATAAGTCAGTAAGCGAGCGTGTAGATAAATACAGGGAAAGCGTAGAGATTCCCAGCACCCGGCGTGCATTATATAAGTCAGTAAGCGAGCGTGTAGATAAATACAGGGATAGCGTAGAGATTCCCAGCACCCGGCATGCATTATAGGCTAGGGTCAGACTGAGGCAGTGCGAACGCGCGTGCAGGCGCACTTAATCACGGCCGTAGTAGCAGCAAATGCCGGGCAATGACGGCCAATATACGAAGTACGGTCGCACAAAAGTCCGGCTGCGCAACGCAAGTGGCAAACTAACGCATTTTGTCGAGAACGTAAAACCGCTAGTACGGTTGTACAGAGTGCGCTGCGTCCGCTAGCGGCGTGTGTGTGTGAATTGGAGATGTCAGACACTGCTAATGTCCGGCCAACATAACGTCCAGATGCACAAAATCACGAACGCAAATGCGCATTGTATGACCGCTATCGCGTACTCGTGAAAAAATGCGTCCATTCGTTCGAACGCACTTTTTCACAGACAACGTGAAAATGCGTTCGTCTGACCCTAGCCATAGAAGTCAGTAAGCGAGCGTGTAGATAAATTCAGGGATAGCGTAGAGATTCCCAGCACCCGGCGTGCATTATATAAGTCAGTATGCGAGCGTGTAGATAAATTCAGGGATAGCGTAGAGATTCCCAGCACCCGGCGTGCATTATATAAGTCAGTAAGCGAGCGTGTAGATAAATTCAGGGATAGCGTAGAGATTCCCAGCACCCGGCGTGCATTATATAAGTCAGTAAGCGAGCGTGTAGATACATACAGGGATAGCGTAGAGATTCCCAGCACCCGGCGTGCATTATATAAGTCAGTAAGCGAGTGTGTAGATACATACAGGGATAGCGTAGAGATTCCCAGCACCCGGCGTGCATTATATAAATCAGTAAGCGAGCGTGTAGATAATACAGGGATAGCGTAGAGATTCCCAGCACCCGGCGTGCATTATATAAGTCAGTAAGCGAGCGTGTAGATACATACAGGGATAGCGTAGAGATTCCCAGCACCCGGCGTGCATTATATAAGTCAGTAAGCGAGCGTGTAGATAAATACAGGGATAGCGTAGAGATTCCCAGCACCCGGCGTGCATTATATAAGTCAGTAAGCGAGCGTGTAGATAAATACAGGGATAGCGTAGAGATTCCCAGCACCCGGCGTGCATTATATAAGTCAGTAAGCGAGCGTGTAGATACATACAGGGATAGCGTAGAGATTCCCAGCACCCGGCGTGCATTATATAAGTCAGTAAGCGAGCGTGTAGATAAATTCAGGGATAGCGTAGAGATTCCCAGCACCCGGCGTGCATTATATAAGTCAGTAAGCGAGCGTGTAGATACATACAGGGATAGCGTAGAGATTCCCAGCACCCGGCGTGCATTATATAAGTCAGTAAGCGAGCGTGTAGATACATACAGGGATAGCGTAGAGATTCCCAGCACCCGGCGTGCATTATATAAGTCAGTAAGCGAGCGTGTAGATACATACAGGGATAGCGTAGAGATTCCCAGCACCCGCGTGCATTATATAAGTCAGTAAGCGAGCGTGTAGATACATACAGGGATAGCGTAGAGATTCCCAGCACCCGGCGTGCATTATATATGTCAGTAAGCGAGCGTGTAGATACATACAGGGATAGCGTAGAGATTCCCAGCACCCGGCGTGCATTATATAAGTCAGTAAGCGAGCGTGTAGATAATACAGGGAAAGCGTAGAGATTCCCAGCACCCGGCGTGCATTATATAAGTCAGTAAGCGAGCGTGTAGATACATACAGGGATAGCGTAGAGATTCCCAGCACCCGGCATGCATTATAGAAGTCAGTAAGCGAGCGTGTAGATAAATTCAGGGATAGCGTAGAGATTCCCAGCACCCGGCGTGCATTATATAAGTCAGTAAGCGAGCGTGTAGATACATACAGGGATAGCGTAGAGATTCCCACCACCCGGCGTGCATTATATAAGTCAGTAAGCGAGCGTGTAGATACATACAGGGATAGCGTAGAGATTCCCAGCACCCGGCGTGCATTATATAAGTCAGTAAGCGAGCGTGTAGATACATACAGGGATAGCGTAGAGATTCCCAGCACCCGGCGTGCATTATATAAGTCAGTAAGCGAGCGTGTAGATAAATCAGGGAAAGCGTAGAGATTCCCAGCACCCGGCGTGCATTATATAAGTCAGTAAGCGAGCGTGTAGATACATACAGGGATAGCGTAGAGATTCCCAGCACCCGGCATGCATTATAGAAGTCAGTAAGCGAGCGTGTAGATAAATACAGGGAAAGCGTAGAGATTCCCAGCACCCGGCGTGCATTATATAAGTCAGTAAGCGAGCGTGTAGATAAATACAGGGATAGCGTAGAGATTCCCAGCACCCGGCATGCATTATGGGCTCGGGTCAGACTGAGGCAGTGCGAACGCGCGTGCAGGCACACTTAATCACGGCCGTAGTAGCAGCAAATGCCGGGCAATGACGGCCAATATACGAAGTACGGTCGCACAAAAGTCCGGCTGCGCAACGCAAGTGGCAAACGAACGCATTTTGTCGAGAACGTAAAACCGCTAGTACGGTTGTACAGAGTGCGCTGCGTCCGCTAGCGGCGTGTGTGTGTGAATTGGAGATGTCAGACACTGCTAATGTCCGGCCAACATAACGTCCAGATGCACAAAATCACGAACGCAAATGCGCATTGTATGACCGCTATCGCGTACTCCGTGAAAAAATGCGTCCATTCGTTCGAACGCACTTTTTCACAGACAACGTGAAAATGCGTTCGTCTGACCCTAGCCATAGAAGTCAGTAAGCGAGCGTGTAGATAAATTCAGGGATAGCGTAGAGATTCCCAGCACCCGGCGTGCATTATATAAGTCAGTAAGCGAGCGTGTAGATAAATTCAGGGATAGCGTAGAGATTCCCAGCACCCGGCGTGCATTATATAAGTCAGTAAGCGAGCGTGTAGATAAATTCAGGGATAGCGTAGAGATTCCCAGCACCCGGCGTGCATTATATAAGTCAGTAAGCGAGCGTGTAGATAAATACAGGGATAGCGTAGAGATTCCCAGCACCCGGCGTGCATTATATAAGTCAGTAAGCGAGCGTGTAGATACATACAGGGATAGCGTAGAGATTCCCAGCACCCGGCGTGCATTATATAAGTCAGTATGCGAGCGTGTAGATAAATTCAGGGATAGCGTAGAGATTCCCAGCACCCGGCGTGCATTATATAAGTCAGTAAGCGAGCGTGTAGATAAATACAGGGAAAGCGTAGAGATTCCCAGCACCCGGCGTGCATTATATAAGTCAGTAAACGAGCGTGTAGATACATACAGGGATAGCGTAGAGATTCCCAGCACCCGGCGTGCATTATATAAGTCAGTAAGCGAGCGTGTAGATAAATTCAGGGATAGCGTAGAGATTCCCAGCACCCGGCGTGCATTATATAAGTCAGTAAGCGAGCGTGTAGATACATACAGGGATAGCGTAGAGATTCCCAGCACCCGGCGTGCATTATATAAGTCAGTAAGCGAGCGTGTAGATACATACAGGGATAGCGTAGAGATTCCCAGCACCCGGCGTGCATTATATAAGTCAGTAAGCGAGTGTGTAGATAAATTCAGGGATAGCGTAGAGATTCCCAGCACCCGGCGTGCATTATATAAGTCAGTAAGCGAGCGTGTAGATACATACAGGGATAGCGTAGAGATTCCCAGCACCCGGCGTGCATTATATAAGTCAGTAAGCGAGCGTGTAGATAAATACAGGGATAGCATAGAGATTCCCAGCACCCGGCGTGCATTATATAAGTCAGTAAGCGAGTGTGTAGATACATACAGGGATAGCGTAGAGATTCCCAGCACCCGGCGTGCATTATATAAGTCAGTAAGCGAGCGTGTAGATACATACAGGGATAGCGTAGAGATTCCCAGCACCCGGCATGCATTATAGAAGTCAGTAAGCGAGCGTGTAGATAAATACAAGGATAGCGTAGAGATTCCCAGCACCCGGCGTGCATTATATAAGTCAGTAAGCGAGCGTGTAGATACATACAGGGATAGCGTAGAGATTCCCAGCACCCGGCGTGCATTATATAAGTCAGTAAGCGAGCGTGTAGATACATACAGGGATAGCGTAGAGATTCCCAGCACCCGGCGTGCATTATATAAGTCAGTAAGCGAGCGTGTAGATACATACAGGGATAGCGTAGAGATTCCCAGCACCTGGCGTGCATTATATAAATCAGTAAGCGAGCGTGTAGATACATACAGGTAGCGTAGAGATTCCCAGCACCCGGCGTGCATTATATAAGTCAGTAAGCGAGCGTGTAGATACATACAGGGATAGCGTAGAGATTCCCAGCACCTGGCGTGCATTATATAAATCAGTAAGCGAGCGTGTAGATACATACAGGGATAGCGTAGAGATTCCCAGCACCTGGCGTGCATTATATAAGTCAGTAAGCGCGCCCAGTGTTAATAGTTAAGCTGCCAATTATTGGAATCGCAGGTGCACCCCGTTATAGCTCCACAATGGTAAGCACGTATTAAGCGCACGCTGCTGTTCGCTTGCGTAAAGGCTCATTATTACTATACAGAAAGGAGTAAATGTGAGCAGATAATTTTGGAGTTTCGCACAACACTGAGATTTAAATTAAAGGTATGAGCAATCTCATTTATCAGACCTGCTCGCTCCAGGTTACCTGCGAGCCGACTCAGCGCTCCCCCACGCGGTATATATACATAAAACAAAGGACCTCAGCACAAAGTGACTCACAAAGCCCCATTATCCCTGGGGAATAAAAAGGGCATCCCATGCGTTGCTATGGTAGTGTGCATTACGGACCGCAGGAAAAAAAAGGTACAAATATATTATATATATATATATATATATATACACACGCTCACATCTTAATCATATCGCATTGTGTTAATAGAGAAAAAGATGCAGATTTTATTACATCCACCAGCTTTCTTACATACAGGACATGGACACGAGCTGCATATATATATACGGTACATTCATTTTTAAAGTTTATTTGCCCTTTCATTTTTTCTAATCATTAGTTTCCTCACATATTTCCATCAGATCAATAAAAGGGCAAAATAAACTTTAAAAATTAATGTATATCATTTTATTTTACATTTTTTTCACATATATTTTTTTAAATTAAAGTCCATGCAAACCCAGTATTATCACCAAGGAAGCCAAGCTCTGTCATTCATTATCTGATAAATATATGGATATTTGGGGTGTATTTATCCCTAAAATGAGCCATTTGAAGGATCAAAGGCATTTTCCTAATTATGTGAACCTGTTTTGTCTTTAATTTTGTGTTTTCTTACGCCTTAAAACAGCACAATCGTCTTTTTTTCTGAATAGCGCCACACACGTGTTTACGCAGACCATGTCAGGGATGCGGGATCCCCCAGCGGCGAGCTTATTTTTCTTTTTCTCCTTCACAAACAGATCAGAGGAATGTCACTCCCTCCATCATAAAAAGATTCCCAAAAGGAAAAAAAACAACCAAAAACAATAAAGAAAAAACAGCTTTTGTAACGTTAACCCTCAAATATTTCTGCCCTCATATCTTATTACCGCGTATCACGCGTGCGTCACTCGGTCACGGAGTCGCACCGCCTGCGCCTCTCTCACAGTAAGAAAAACACGCACGAAGGCGGAAAAACTAACAAACGCAAAATCCCCGTAATGAAAGACAAACGTCTGAATGTTTATAAAGAGATAAAAAAACAAAAAAGGAAAAAGTTCCTGAGGTAAAATAAAGTGTAATCAAGAAAATTATGACACTAGGCGTCTGGGAATGAGTGATTCACATGGGAAGTGAGCGCGGCTGAGCGTGTCGGTGATTCAGCGCGGGTCCGTGGGCAATATGGCGGCCTCTGTAACGGACAGACACACAAGAAGGATTATGAGGACGCGAATAATAAAGTTTCACGTAGGAGGGAAATCAACCTCCAGGGTCTAACGACGACAGCAACATCACCGGTGCAACTTCTCTTACATTCATGAGGAAAACTTTTAAAACCACAGAACCAAGACATGTGACTTCACTTGTACTGTTAAGTTATAAATAAAGCTTGGCAGACACTGGCGAATCATGGCTGACCTGCTCTTAACGGGGCACCACCATCAAAAATATACATAACACGTTAGCTTTTGAAGTGGTTAGGATGTGAAGAGTCCCCTCCTCCCGGTTCTGGCAGTAAAGCTGAGTGAAGCAGAGGAGTTTCCTTCACTCCACCCAGCGTCACCAGCAGCTGGGATTTTTGGATATCCTGGCTGCCGGTCACCAGATCGGTCACTAGTGATGTCACAGGCAGAAAGCAGCTGATGTCACCCTCTGAGACCAATCGCTGTAGCGAGCGTTCCCAGAGAGGCAGCCGATGGATCAGATGTGTGCATGCGCGTGCAGCTCCGATCCATCGCTCTGCGCTGGCGCTACGGGACTTGTGTACATAAAGTGAGAGCCTCATAGCGCAGCGCAATTTGCGGTTCCTACGCTATGCAAGTTGCACAAACTGCGCAGAAAAGCTTCAGGGACTTCCAGGTTCAGTAATCCCTGAGCCAAAGAGGAGGAGCCGAAGAGGAGGAGTAATCCCTGAGCCGAAGAGGAGGAGCAGCACACGCAAGGGAGAAAAGGGGTGTAAAAATCACCACAAAAAGGGGGAAAAAATTATAATAATTGGGCAAAATCTGCCCAATTATTTAAGCGCAAAAAAAGGGAACTCTATTATTAATAGTGTGTTCCTTAAAGATTTTTTAAAAGGAGAAAAATGTTAAAGAAAAACTCAAAATAGGAGCAGGTCGACGATGAGTTAAAAAAAAAAAAAGTATCAACTGGATTTTAAGGTAGAGAAAGTCCATGTCCGGATTGATGTCTTATGTGCCTTTCATCCTGTGTTTTCTTCTTCCACATGGAGGGAGTTAAGAAATAATAGAATTTATAATATAATAAACGTAATAGTAAATAGGCCACAAAAAACAAGTTATTGTTATGATACCATAGGGGTTATTCAGAGAGCACCAAATTATATTCTCTGACCCTGGGGCGAATTCAGCAATCACCACAGGGTCCCTGCAGGGAAGCAGATCTGAAAAATCGCCGATATGATAAAATCGGATCAATTTGTAACGCCGCCGAACGTGTCTGAAAAAAGCCGACGATCCACTGAACACTGCGCCAATCAGTCGGAAAAAGCCGACGAACGGAGGTAAAGAAAAAAAAATTAGAAAAAAACCTCTTGAAACCTTCAAAATTTGAAACGCTGTTTGCAAAAAAACTACTGGACAAAAATGTCTGGAATTAATATATGAGATCCTATGAATAATAATAAAAAGGTCTGTTACAGAAAAAAAACCAACGCTATTAAAAAAAATAATAATAATAATCGGAAACAATTTGGCTGGAAAAACAAAATACAAAAATGCCTAAAAATTCTTAAAATAATAATTAATAAAGAGTATTTTTGCTGCAGAAAAAGAATAAACAATTTAATAGATGCTAGATAAAAACGGGAATATTTTTTAACATTGAAGCCTATGGAATTCGCCTGAATAAACCTGCCGAATGGAACCACAGAACAGCAGGGAAATTCACTGACATTTCACTGCTGTTCGGAGTCTGTGAATAGACTAACCATTGCTTCTCTATGAGGGATTTCACTGCCGCCGAACAGGCACCGTATTTGCTGCCAATTCGCCAAAATATGGTGAATTTCCAGCTTTTGAATAACCGAATGGCACCGAAATTGCACCGTACGGGGAAATTCACGATTCGGTGTAATTTCGCGGCTAGTTCGGCTCTCTCTGAATAACCCTGTTTAGGTATATAGCACCAACGTGTTCTGCAGCGCTGAACAATGGGTACAGTATAGACAGTAGTACAGCACTTTGTGACAGGACGACATCGGACATACCATCACAGGAGGAAATAAGGGCCCATAACCCATGGGAAAGGTTTTCGCTAGGGTCTATTCACAAAGTACTGTAATTTCAGTGTTTTGCGTTTCGGCCCATTTCAGCAATTTAATTTCGGCAAAAATACTGTGAATTCACAATTTGGCGAATGGTCAACATATTTTCCCGATATTCGGAGTCTCCGAAATTGGACGTCAGCGAACGCCACTGAAGTGAACAGATAACTGTCAAACAGCGCCGAAATAGCATCAGCAAATTCTACCAAACTGCAAAAAAGAATAAAGCCAAAAAAAACGAAATCTCCTATTCTTCTAATAGGTGTTTAAATCAATAAAAATGCATTAAAATGTGTCTAAATAATAAAAGGCCCTTTAAAAAAATAATAAAAAAGGTCTGTTACAGAATACAATAATCCTTTTTTTAAAAAAAATAAATAAATTTAAAAAGAAAAAGAAAAAGAAAAAAGTTTTTTTTCCAAAAAATATAAAAAAATAGATGGTATTTAAAGAAAAATAAAAAACGCTTTTTTTACAAAAATAAATTGAGAAAAATTTTTGTCTAAGAAAAAATTCTAAGAATACAAAGCGGCGCTCTAAACAATGTAATAAAAATGTTTTTTGCTTAAAATGAAAAGAATAAGCTTTTTTTAAAAAAAGATATTACATTTTTTCATTGAACCTTTCTGGATTCGCCCGTTTTAACCCTTTGGAAAGGAAAGAAAATCAAGGCATTTTGCGGAAATTCCGGTGCAGTTCGGTGTCCTGTGAGACATCTTCTATGGGGCTGATCCGTGTCCACTGAGGGACTGTCCCTCCTGCAGCGGGGTACTTGGACGCTATGCATAGAATTAGTGGGAAACGGAAGGAATTTGCATTTTATAGGGAATGATAGATAAAATAATGGAATTTCAAAGTTAATAAAAAACCTAAAATACACCTTTTCATTGATAAACCCCGAAACCTCTAGAACTATGACAGAAATGGGTCCTATTATGCACGACACAAGCTGCGCCGGTATATGTGTGATTAATTGCGATTTAATTCAGTGTCCATCATAAGGCATGACTGATTTTGCTACGCTTTACTCAGCTGGATCCTGGGGGATTGTTCACTAAACAGTGCGTGTCGGTGAGCAAAAAAAGTGAATATAAAAATCTGAGGGAAAATCTCTATGAAATTAGTTTTTCCCTCCGTTTTTCATTGTTTGAAGTCAGATTGTCAACGCGCCACAACCAGCAACACAAGTGTTTTTCATCACTTTGGGGCTCTCTGGGAAGCAGCCGATCCTGGTGTTTACGTAGAAAAGAGAGGAAAATCCTAAAGAAAGAAACACACAGACACACACAAACACACACACCCACCCACACACACACACAGAAACAGACACAGACACACACAACACATGAGTGATGTAAGTGTCTCCATGTGGTGGAGCGCACAGGCGGTGGGAGGCCTGCATGCCGAGGTTCCACTTAAAATGACAAATGTGTCTCTGGATGAAGGCGTGCAGCTGGACACACGAAGGGAAGCAGCCCAAGATCTGTTTGATCAGCCATTATTAACACTTTACCACCCGCAAGAATCAACCAAGAGGACCACCAGCAAACAGGAAGCGGCTGAACATTCCCAGCCACGCCCTGCTGTGTGAAAGCAAGGATTCAGGCCCATTGCTGGAAGTTTTATCGGTTGGCAGCTCTGTTATACACCCGCACGCCCTGAATATGTAGAGGAGCGCCTAAAAACACCCCCGCACACCCTGAATATATGGAGGAGCCCCTAAAAAGACACCCGCACACCCTGAATATATGGAGGAGCCCCTAAAAAGACACCCGCAAACCCTGAATATATGGAGGAGCCCCTAAAAAGACACCCATACACCCTGAATATATGGAGGAGCCCCTAAAAAGACACCCGCAAACCCTGAATATATGGAGGAGCCCCTAAAAAGACACCCACACACCCTGAATATATGGAGGAGCCCCTAAAAAGACACCCGCACACCCTGAATATGTGGAGGAGCCCCTAAAAACGCACCCACACACCCTGAATATATGGAGGAGCCCCTAAAAAGACACCCACACACCCTGAATCTATGGAGGAGCCCCTAAAAGGACACCCACACACCCTGAATATATGGAGGAGCCCCTAAAAAGACACTCACACACCCTGAATATATGGAGGAGCCCCTAAAAAGACACCCACACACCCTGAATATATAGAGGAACCCCTAAAAACACCCCCGCACACCCTGAATATATGGAGGAGCCCCTAAAAAGACACCCGCACACCCTGAATATATGGAGGAGTCCCTAAAAACACACCCACATCCTGAATATATGGAGGAGCCCCTAAAAAGACACCCACACACCCTGAATATATGGAGGAGCCCCTAAAAAGACACTCACACACCCTGAATATATGGAGGAGCCCCTAAAAAGACACACACACCCTGAATATATAGAGGAACCCCTAAAAACACCCCCGCACACCCTGAATATATGGAGGAGCCCCTAAAAAGACACCCGCACACACCCTGAATATATGGAGGAGTCCCTAAAAACACACCCACATCCTGAATATATGGAGGAGCCCCTAAAAAGACACCCACACACTCTGAATATATGGAGGAACCCCTAAAAAGACACCTGCACACCCTGAATATATGGAGGAACCCCTAAAAACACCCCCGCACACCCTGAATATATGGAGGAACCCCTAAAAAGACACCCGCACACCCTGAATATATGGAGGAGCCCCTAAAAAGACACCCACACACCCTGAATATATGGAGGAGCCCCTAAAAAGACAACCGCACACCCTGAATATGTGGAGGAAACCCTAAAAACACACCCGCACACCCTGAATATATGGAGGAACCCCTAAAAAGACACCCACACACCCTGAATATATGGAGGAACCCCTAAAAAAGACACCTGCACACCCTGAATATATGGAGGAGCCCCTAAAAATACACCGCACACCAGAATATATGGAGGAGCCCCTAAAAAAGACACCCACACACCCTGAATATATAGAGGAGCCCCTAAAAATACACCCGCACACCCTGAATATATGGAGGAACCCCTAAAAAGACACCCACACACCCTGAATATATAGAGGAGCCCCTAAAAAGACACCCACACACCCTGAATATATAGAGGAGCCCCTAACAAGACACCCACACACCCTGAATATATGGAGGAACCCCTAAAAAGACGCCCGCACAGCCTGAATATATGGAGGAGCCCCTAAAAAGACACCCACACCCTGAATATATGGAGGAACCCCTAAAAAGACACCCACACACCCAGAATATATGGAGGAACCCTAAAAAGACACCCGCACACCCAGAATATATGGAGGAGCCCCTAAAAATACACCCGCACACCCAGAATATATGGAGGAGCCCTTAAAAAGACACCCACACACCCTGTATATATGGAGGAGCCCCTAAAAATACACCTGCAAACCTTGAATATATAGAGGAGCCCCTAAAAAGACACCCACACACCCTGAATATATGGAGGAGCCCCTAAAAAGACACCCACACACCCTGAATATATGGGAGCCCCTAAAAAACACCGCACACCCAGAATATATGGAGGAGCCCCTAAAAACACACCCACACACCCTGAATATATGGAGGAGCCCCTAAAAAGACACCCACACACCCTGAATATATGGAGGAACCCCTAAAAAGACACCCACACACCCTGAATATATGGAGGAGCCCCTAAAAAGACACCCGCACACCCTGAATATATGGAGGAGCCCCTAAAAACACACCCACACACCCTGAATATATGGAGGAGCCCCTAAAAAGACACCCGCACACCCTGAATATGTGGAGGAACCCTAAAAACACACCCGCACACCCTGAATATATGGAGGAACCCCTAAAAAGACACCCACACACCCTGAAGATATGGAGGAACCCTAAAAAGACACCTGCACACCCTGAATATATGGAGGAACCCCTAAAAAGACACCCGCACACCCTGAATATATAGAGGAGCCCCTAAAAAGACGCCCGCACAGCCTGAATATATGGAGGAACCCCTAAAAAGACACCCGCACACACTGAATATATGGAGGAACCCTAAAAAGACACCCGCACACCCTGAATATATGGAGGAGCCCCTAAAAAGACACCCACACACCCTGAATATATGGAGGAGCCCCTAAAAAGACACCCGCACACCCTGAATATATGGAGGAGCCCCTAAAAAGACACCCGCACACCCTGAATATGTGGAGGAAACCCTAAAAACACACCCGCACACCCTGAATATATGGAGGAACCCCTAAAAAGACACCCACACACCCTGAATATATGGAGGAACCCTAAAAAGACACCTGCACACCCTGAATATATGGAGGAGCCCCTAAAAATACACCCGCACACCCAGAATATATGGAGGAGCCCCTAAAAAGACACCCACACACCCTGAATATATGGAGGAGCCCCTAAAAATACACTTGCAAACCCGGAATATATAGAGGAGCCCCTAAAAAGACACCCACACACCCTGAATATATAGAGGAGCCCCTAAAAATACACCCGCACACCCTGAATATATGGAGGAACCCCTAAAAAGACACCCACACACCCTGAATATATAGAGGAGCCCCTAAAAAGACACCCACACACCCTGAATATATAGAGGAGCCCCTAACAAGACACCCACACACCCTGAATATATGGAGGAACCCCTAAAAAGACGCCCGCACAGCCTGAATATATGGAGGAGCCCCTAAAAAGACACCCACACCCTGAATATATGGAGGAACCCCTAAAAAGACACCCACACACCCAGAATATATGGAGGAACCCTAAAAAGACACCCGCACACCCAGAATATATGGAGGAGCCCCTAAAAATACACCCGCACACCCAGAATATATGGAGGAGCCCTTAAAAAGACACCCACACACCCTGTATATATGGAGGAGCCCCTAAAAATACACCTGCAAACCTTGAATATATAGAGGAGCCCCTAAAAAGACACCCACACACCCTGAATATATGGAGGAGCCCCTAAAAAGACACCCACACACCCTGAATATATGGAGGAGCCCCTAAAAATACACTTGCAAACCCGGAATATATAGAGGAGCCCCTAAAAAGACACCCACACACCCTGAATATATGGAGGAGCCCCTAAAAATACACCCGCACACCCTGAATATATGGAGGAACCCCTAAAAAGACACCCACACACCCTGAATATATAGAGGAGCCCCTAAAAAGACACCCACACCCTGAATATATGGAGGAGCCCCTAAAAAGACACCCGCACACCCTGAATTTGTGGAGGAGCCCCTAAAAACACCCCCGCACACCCGGAATATATGGAGGAACCCCTAAAAAGACACCAACACACCCTGAATATATGGAGGAACCCCTAAAAAGACACCCGCACACCCTGAATATATGGAGGAACCCCTAAAAAGACACCCGCACACCCTGAATATATGGAGGAGCCCCTAAAAAGACACCCACACACCCTGAATATATGGAGGAGCCCCTAAAAAGACACCCGCACACCCTGAATATGTGGAGGAAACCCTAAAAACACACCCGCACACCCTGAATATATGGAGGAACCCCTAAAAAGACACCCACACACCCTGAATATATGGAGGAACCCTAAAAAGACACCCGCACACCCTGAATATATGGAGGAACCCCTAAAAAGACACCCACACACCCTGAATATATAGAGGAGCCCCTAAAAAGACACCCACACACCCTGAATATATAGAGGAGCCCCTAAAAAGACACCCGCACACCCTGAATATATGGAGGAACCCCTAAAAAGACGCCCGCACAGCCTGAATATATGGAGGAGCCCCTAAAAAGACACCCACACCCTGAATATATGGAGGAACCCCTAAAAAGACACTCACACACCCTGAATATATGGAGGAACCCTAAAAAGACACCTGCACACCCTGAATATATGGAGGAGCCCCTAAAAATACACCCGCACACCCAGAATATATGGAGGAGCCCTTAAAAAGACACCCACACACCCTGTATATATGGAGGAGCCCCTAAAAATACACCCGCAAACCTTGAATATATAGAGGAGCCCCTAAAAAGACACCCACACACCCTGAATATATGGAGGAACCCTTAAAAAGACACCCACACACCCTGAATATATGGAGGAACCCCTAAAAAGACACCCACACACCCTGAATATATGGAGGAACCCTAAAAAACACCTGCACACCCTGAATATATGGAGGAACCCTAAAAAGACACCCACACACCCTGAATATATAGAGGAGCCCCTAAAAAGACACCCACACACCCTGAATATATAGAGGAGCCCCTAAAAAGACACCCGCACACCCTGAATATATGGAGGAACCCCTAAAAAGACGCCCGCACAGCCTGAATATATGGAGGAGCCCCTAAAAAGACACCCACACCCTGAATATATGGAGGAACCCCTAAAAAGACACTCACACACCCTGAATATATGGAGGAACCCTAAAAAGACACCTGCACACCCTGAATATATGGAGGAGCCCCTAAAAATACACCCGCACACCAGAATATATGGAGGAGCCCTTAAAAAGACACCCACACACCCTGTATATATGGAGGAGCCCCTAAAAATACACCGCAAACCTTGAATATATAGAGGAGCCCCTAAAAAGACACCCACACACCCTGAATATATGGAGGAACCCTTAAAAAGACACCCACACACCCTGAATATATGGAGGAACCCCTAAAAAGACACCCACACACCCTGAATATATGGAGGAACCCTAAAAAGACACCTGCACACCCTGAATATATGGAGGAACCCTAAAAAGACACCCGCACACCCTGAATATATAGAGGAGCCCCTAAAAAGACGCCCGCACAGCCTGAATATAGGAGGAACCCCTAAAAAGACACCCGCCACACTGAATATATGGAGGAACCTAAAAAGAACCCGCACACCCTGAATATGAGGAGGAGCCCTTAAAAAGACACCCACACACCCTGAATATATGGAGGAACCTTAAAAAGACACCCACACACCTGAATATTATGGAGAGCCCCTAAAAAGACACCCACACGCCTGAATATATGGAGGAGCCCCTAAAAATACACTTGCAAACCCGGAATATATAGAGGAGCCCCTAAAAAACACCCACCACCCTGAATATATGGAGGAGCCCCTAAAAATAACCCGCACACCCTGATATATGGAGGAACCCCTAAAAAGACACCCACACACCCTGAATATATGAGGAGCCCCTAAAAAGACACCCGCACCCCTGAATATATGGAGGAACCCCTAAAAAGACGCGCCGCACAGCCTGAATATATGGAGGAGCCCCTAAAAGACACCCACACCCTGAATATATGGAGGAACCCCTAAAAAGACACCCACACACCCTGAATATATGGAGGAACCCTAAAAAGACACCTGCACACCCTGAATATATGGAGGAGCCCCTAAAAATACACCCGCGACACCCAGAATATATGGAGAGCCCTTAAAAAGACACCCACACACCCTGTATATATGGAGGAGCCCCTAAAAATACACCCGACCTTGAATATATAGAGGAGCCTAAAAAGACACCCAACACCCTGAATATATGGAAGAGCCCCTAAAAAGACACCCACACACCCTGAATATATGGAGGAGCCCCTAAAAATACACCCGCACACCTGAATATATGGAGGAAACCCTAAAAAACACCACCGCCACCCTGAATATATGGAGGAACCCTAAAAAGACACCCACAACCCTGAATATATGGAGGAGCCCCTAAAAAGACACCCGCACACCCTGAATATGTGGAGGAAACCCTAACACACCCGCACACCCTGAATATATGGAGGACCCCTAAAAAGACACCCACACACCCTGAATATATGGAGGAACCCCTAAAAAGACACGCACACCCTGAATATATGGAGGAACCCCTAAAAAGACGCCCGCACAGCCTGAATATATGGAGGAGCCCCTAAAGAGACACCCACACACCCTGAATATGTGGAGGAGCCCCTAAAAACACCGCACACCCTGAATATATGGAGGAGCCCCTAAAGAGACACCCACACACCCTGAATATGTGGAGGAGCCCCTAAAAAGACACCCACACACCCTGAATATATGGAGGAGCCCCTAAAAATACACACGCACACCCAGAATATATGGAGGAGCCCCTAAAAACACAACCCACACACCTGAATATATGGAGGAGCCCCTAAAAAGACACCCACACACCTGAATATAATGGAGGAACCCTAAAAAGACACCACACACCCTGAATATATGGAGGAGCCCCTAAAAAGACACCCGCACAGCCTGAATATATGGAGGAACCCCTAAAAGACACCCGCACACCTGAATAATATGGAGGAGCCCCTAAAAACACACCCACAACACCCTGAATATATGGAGGAGCCCCTAAAAGACACCCGCACACCTGAATATGTGGAGGAAACCCTAAAAACACACACCGCACACCCTGAATATATGGAGGAACCCCTAAAAAGACACCACACCCTGAAGATATGGAGGAACTCTAAAAAGACACCTGCACACCTGAAATATTGGAGGAACCCCTAAAAAGACACCGCACACCCTGAAATATAGAGGAGCCCCTAAAAAGACGCCCGCACACCCTGAATATATGGAGGAGCCCCTAAAAGACACCCACACACCCTGAATATATGGAGGAACCCCTAAAAAGACACCCACACACCCTGAAGATATGGAGGAACTCTAAAAAGACACCTGCACACCCTGAATATATGGAGGAACCCTAAAAAGACACCCGCACACACTGAATATATGGAGGAACCCTAAAAAGACACCCGCACACCTGAATATATGGAGGAGCCCCTAAAAAGACACCCACACACCCTGAATATATGGAGGAACCCTTAAAAAGACACCCACACACCCTGAATATATGGAGGAACCCTAAAAAGACACCCACACCACCCTGATATATGGAGGGAGCCTAAAAAGACACCCACACACCCTGAATATGTGGAGGAACCCCTAAAAAGACGCCGCACAGCCTATATATGGAGAGCCCCTAAAAAGACACCCACACCCTGAATATATGGAGGAACCCCTAAAAGACACCCACACCCTGAATATTATGGGGAACCCTAAAAAGACACCTGCACACCCTGAATATATGGAGGAGCCCCTAAAAATACACCGCACACCCAGAATATATGGAGGAGCCCTTAAAAAGACACCCAACACACCTGTATATATGGAGGAGCCCCTAAAAATACAGCCGCAAACCTTGAATATATAGAGGAGCCCCTAAAAAGACACCCACACACCCTGAATATATGGGGAAACCCTAAAAACACACCCGCACACCCTGAATATATGGAGGAACCCTAAAAAGACACCCGCACCCTGAATATGTGGAGGCCCTAAAACACAACCCGCACACCCTGAATATATGGAGGACCCCTAAAAAGACCCACACACCCTGAATATATGGAGGAACCCTAAAAAGACCACCGGCACACCCTGAATATATGGAGGAACCCCTAAAAAGACGCCGCAAGCCTGAATATATGGAGGAGCCCCTAAAGAGACACCACACACCCTGAATATGTGGAGGAGCCCCTAAAAACACCGCACCCTGAATATGGGGAGCCCCTAAAGAGACACCACACACCCTGAATATGTGGAGGAGCCCCTAAAAAACACCCACACACCCTGAATATATGGAGGAGCCCCTAAAATACACCCGCACACCCAGAATATATGGAGGAGCCCCTAAAAACAACACCCACACACCCTGAATATATGGAGGAGCCCCTAAAAAGACACCCACACACCCTGAATATATGGAGGAACCCTAAAAAGACACCCGCACACCCTGATATATGGAGGAGCCCCTAAAGACACCCGCACAGCCTGAATATATGGAGGAATCCCTAAAAAGAACACCGCACACTGAATATATGGAGGAGCCCCTAAAAGACACCCGCACAGCCGATATATGGAGGACCCCTAAAAAGACACCCGCACACCTGAATATATGGAGGAGCCCCTAAAAACACACCCACACCACCTGAATATATGGAGGAGCCCCTAAAAAGACACCCGCACACCCTGAATATGTGGAGGAAACCCTAAAAACACACCCGCACACCCTGAATATATGGAGGAACCCCTAAAAAGACACCCACACACCCTGAATATATGGAGGAACCCCTAAAAAGACACCCGCACACCCTGAATATATAGAGGAGCCCCTAAAAAGACGCCCGCACAGCCTGAATATATGGAGGAACCCCTAAAAAGACACCCGCACACACTGAATATATGGAGGAACCCTAAAAAGACACCCGCACACCCTGAATATATGGAGGAGCCCCTAAAAAGACACCCACACACCCTGAATATATGAAGGAACCCTTAAAAAGACACCCACACACCCTGAATATATGGAGGAACCCTAAAAAGACACCCGCACACCCTGAATATATGGAGGAGCCCCTAAAAAGACACCCACACACCCTGAATATGTGGAGGAACTCCTAAAAACACACCCACACACCCTGAATATATGGAGGAACCCCTAAAAAGACACCCACACACCCTGAATATGTGGAGGAACCCCTACAAGGGAATACATTAGGGGAGAAAGCGTGGGCTTCTACCAACCTTGAGCTTTTTCATCCCAAAACCTGCTTGAACACAATCGGCATTTGTTAATAACGGGTATAATGCTTATGAGGTGCAGACACATTCCGCATCACAGGGTCTGCAATGATAACAACACCAGAGGGGATTTGGGCCTAAACGGGGAGACATGGCCGGTATCACGAACACACACATATCTATATATTTGGC
>RXON01003557.1:45000-81911 GCA_009667805.1 Leptobrachium leishanense
AGAAGGTAGTCGGCTGGGTTCGGCAGTTTGTAGATGCGTTCGGCAGGTTTATCGGCGGATCCCTTCGACGCACTTTGGGGACCCAGCGCTGAATACTGAATTCAAAGCAGGATGGGCAAACATGAATCGCCGAATTGCACCAAAAAACCCCTAATGAAGTCCGTGAAATTCCAGTGCTCTTTGGATAACCCCTCAAGTGACTGCGTATGCCCTCTGCCTGTGTACAGCGCTGCTGAATCTGTTGGTGCCCTACACATAAAGTATACACCCCCTTTTTTTCCCCCATTGCCCCCAGTCACTTTCCAGCAGAATCCATATATCAAACCCATTCGCTGCTGAATAAGGCTGCCGGCTCGGCCATGGGTTTTTGGACGCATACAGGTATTGCTATTCCATGCAGAGGGAGAGCACAGGGAAAGTGCTGCCCTGCAACACGTTTATTCCATGCAAGGCAGGCAGGGAACCAGCTCATTAAACAGAGGCAGCAAGTACAGGAATTCTCTTTGATTTCTTACCTGCGTTATATTTCCAATTATTTATAGTAGCGCTGTCTACGACAGGTTTGCACTTTTCATGCAGCGCCCATCACCAAGAGAATAATTATTATGGCAACACGGAGGAACTGGCAGCCCTGCTCCAAAAGGCTATAGAAGATACCATTCCGCATGCTTTACTTCTCCACTTGGGAATGTAGGTAACATTAGAATACAATGTAAGTCACGCTTGGCTGTCAGCCTATGTGTAACAATGAAATATTAAGCTTTTTAGAGGCTTGTGGGTGCATGTGTAGCGTCAGTTGGCAGCGGATGAGCAGTTGAAGCTATCTGGTTGCCTGGGGTCGAGATGAGGCTGCGGGTAGCAGGACGCAGGTATCGCCTGCACGTATCGGGTCTCGCCTGCTCGCTCAGACAAGCCAGACCACGTCACATTCCTACACCGGCGAGCGGCGGTTGAAGAGCGAGCGCCGATCCAGCTCGAGGAATGCTAAGTATCCCAAGCGGAAAAGTATCTTCTAGCCACAATTTGTAACGTTTTATAAATGTCTGTCATGAGATTTCGGTGTAGCCTGGAGCTACGGCAACGCCGTTCACCAGATTGAGAAATCGGCGCGCCGTACGGTTCAATGCAGATTGTGGGGTAATTTACCTCACGTCCTACCGAGGTCAGCAGGGCAGAGTGTTAACCCCATTAAAAGCGTGTTTCTACAGATCAAAACGCAGAGGTCAGCAGATCCAACATGTAAATATATCCGTCCGACACCGAGGGAAGCCTGGGGACTGAGACCTAAAACGCGAGGCAGTCCACCGGTGCTGGAGCTCAGTTACGTGGGTATGATGTAACAATGTGACGCAAGTCCTCACCGCGAGGCTCATTCTCACCACAAATGGCATCCTGTGTGTGAGCTCTGTCAGGGTTATTCAGAGAGCAGTGAAAAGCAGGAGAATGACTGGAGAATGGAAAATTCTAGGTCTAAATAGCCGATGTGGAAAGTGAGGTGAAAGGGAGAATTTTTCTGGTTTGGCTATTTTGACCTAGAATTTTCACTTCTCCAAAAGTTCTCCAGAATTTCACCTTTCTCTGAATAACCCTGTGTATCTTTTAAGAAAGGTTCGGTCTCACAGAAACCACTGACCGTTAGCAGGTGGAATGGGGGCACAACCTTTCCAGCACAGCCTTCAAAGTTGCATCCCTAAACAAATATTATTATTATTATTATTCTTTATTTATAAAGCGCCAGCATATTCCGCAGCGCTGTACAATAAGCACAGTATAGACAGGGTTACAATACATTGAACAACATTTGACAAACAGTACAGGAGGAGATGAGGGCCCTATTCCCGTAGGAACTCACAATCTAGGAGGGTTGGGGTTGGAAACAGGAGGAGAGGACTGTAAGGTGAGAGTGATTGATGGTTGTGTCAGTGAGTTGGGTGGTAGGCTTCCCTAAATAGGAACGTTTTAAGGGAGCGTTTGAAGGAAGAGAAGTTAGGGGAAAGTCTGACAGCACGAGGGAGAGCGTTCCAGAGAGTGGGGCTGCACGTGAGAAATCCTGCAGTCTATCATGGAAGAGGTGATGCGGGGGAGAAGCTAGGCGCAGGTCACTGTTTGACCTTAGGGAGCGGGCTGGGGTGTATTTGGTGATTAGTGAGGACAGGTAGTGGGGCGCTGAGTTAGTGAGGCTTTTGTAGGTAAGGATAAGGATTTTGAACTTAATTCTGCAGTGAATGGGGAGCCAGTGAAGGGACTCCGCAGAGGGGAGCGGCAGAGACAGAGCGGCGGGTGAGGTGAATTAGCCTGGCGGAGGCGTTCAGGATGGATTGTAGGGGGGAGAGGTGGGACAGAGGGAGGCCAGATAAGAGATTATTGCAATAGTCGAGTCGGGAGATTACCAGGGCGTGTATGAGTTGTTTTGTGGCGACAGCGGTAAGAAATGGCCGAATTCTGTAAATATTACGCAGTTGGTATCGGCAGGAGGAGGAAAGAGACTTGATGTGGGGGATGAAGGAAAGAGCAGAGTCAAGTGTAACTCCAAGACAGCGAACTTGGTTTGATGGGGAGATGGTGATACCCTCCACCGTGATCGAGAAGTCAGGAGGTGGGGCGGCATTAGAGGGAGGAATAAGTAGGAGCTCTTGAATAAGTTAAAAAAGAATAAGTAGGAGCTCAGTCTTTGACATGTTGATCTTTAGGTGGTGGGAGGCCATCCAGGAGGAGATGCCAGATAAACAGTCACTGACTTTGGAAAGGACAGTCAGGTCCATAAATATTGGGACATGGACACAATTCTAACATCTTTGGCTCTATACACCACCACAATGGAGTTGGAATGAAACAAACACAATGTGCTTTAACTGCAGACTGTCAGCTTTAGGCTAGGGTCAGACGAGCGCAGTGCGAACGCGCGTGCAGGCGCACTTAATCACGGCCGTAGTAGCAGCAAATGACGGCCAATATACGAAGTACGGTCGCACAAAAGTCCGGCTGCGCAACGCAAGTGGAAAACGAACGCATTTTGTCGAGAACGTAAAACCTCTAGTACGGTTGTACAGAGTGCGCTGCGTCCGCATAGCGGCGTGTGTGCGTGAATTGGAGATGTCAGACACTGCTAATGTCCGGCCAACATAACGTCCAGATGCACAAAGTGTTTTATTGATGATCCGTACAAAATCACGGATGCAAATGCGCATCGTATGACCGCTATCGCGTATTCCGTGAAAAAATGCGTCCATTCGTTCGAACGCACTTTTTCACAGACAACGTGAAAATGCGTTCGTCTGACCCTAGCCTTAATTTGAGGGTATGTACATCCAACTCAGGTGAACGTGTAGGACTTACAGCAGTTTGCAGATGTGCCTCCCACTTGTTAAGGGACCAAAAGTAATGGGACAGAATAATAATCATAAATCAAACTTTCCCTTCTTAATACTTGGTTGCAAATCCTTTGCAGTCAATCACAGCCTGAAGTCTGGAACGCATAGACCTCACCAGACGCTGGGTTTCATCCCTGGTGATGCTCTGCCAGGCCTCTACTGCAACTGTCTTCAGTTCCTGCTTGTTCTTGGGGCATTTTCCCTTCAGTTTTGACTTCAGCAAGTGAAATGCTGCTCAATGGGATTCAGGTCAGGTGATTGACTTGGCCATTGCATAACATTCCACTTCTGTCCCTTCAAAAACTCTTTGGTTGCTTTTGCAGTATGCTTTGGTCATTGTCCATCTGCACTGTGAAGCGCCGTCCAATGAGTTCTGCAGCATTTGGCTGAATGTGAGCAGATAATATTACCCGAAACACTTCAGAATTCATCCTGCTGCTTTTGTCAGCAGTCACATCATCAATAAATACAAGAGAACCAGTTCCATTGGCAGCCATACATGCCCACGCCATGACACTACCACCGTGCTTCACTGATGAGGTGGTATGCTTAGGATCATGAGCAGTTCCTTTCTTCTCCATACTCTTCTCTTCCCATCACTCTGGTACAAGTTGATCTTGGTCTCATCTGTCCATAGGATCTTGTTCCAGAACTGTGAAGGCTTTGTTAGGTGTTGTTTGGCAAACTCTAATCTGGCCTACCTGTTTTTGAGGCTCACCAATGGATTACATCTTGTGGTGAACCCTCTGTATTCACTCTGGTGAAGTCTTCTCTTGATTGTTGAATTTGACACACATACACCTACCTCCTGGAGAGTGTTCTTGATCTGGCCAGCTGTTGTGAAGGGTGTTTTCTTCACCAGGGAAAGAATTCTTCGGTCATCCACCACAGTTGTTTTTCGTGGTCTCCCGGGTCTTTTGGTGTTGCTGAACTCACCGGTGCATTCCTTCTTTTTGAGAATGTTCCAAACAGTTGTTTTGGCCACACCTAATGTTCTTGCTATCTCTCTGATGGGTTTGTTTTGTTTCTTCAGCCTAATGATGGCTTGCTTCACTGATAGTGACAGCTCTTTGGATCTCATCTTGAGAGTTGACAGCAACAGATTCCAAATGCAAATAGCACACTTGAAATGAACTCTGGGCCTTTTATCTGCACATTGTAATTGGGGTAATGAGGGAATATCACACACCTGGCCATGGAACAGCTGAGAAGCCAATTGTCCCATTACCTTTAGTCCCTTAACAAGTGGGAGGCACATCTGCAAACTGCTGTAAGTCCTACACCGGTCACCTGAGTTGGATGTACATACCCTCAAATTAAAGCTGACAGTCTGCAGTTAAAGCACATTGTGTTTGTTTCATTCCAACTCCATTGTGGTGGTGTATAGAGCCAAAGATGTTACAATTGTGTCGATGTCCCAATATTTCTGGACCTGACTGTATATATTACACCATTAAAGTAAGCATTTTGTGAAGGAAATTCACTATATTGGCCACAAAAGCCTATCTCTCGCTTTTTTGTTTTAGTGGCTCCTCCATAATTCAGGGTGTATGTGTCTTTTTAGGGGCTCCTCCATATATTTAGGGTGTGTGGGTGTCTTTTTAGGGGCTCCTCCATATATTCAGGGTGTATGTGTCTTTTTAGGGGCTCCTCCATATATTTAGGGTGTGTGGGTGTCTTTTTAGGGGTTCCTCCATATATTCAGGGTGCGTGGGTGTCTTTTTAGGGGCTCCTCCATATATTCAGGGTGTGTGGGTGTCTATTTAGGGGTTCCTCCATATAGTCAGGGTCTGTGGGTGTGTTTTTAGGGGCTCCTCCATATATTCAGGGTGTGTGGGTGTCTTTTTAGGGGTTCCTCCATATATTCAGGGTGTGCGGGTGTGTTTTTAGGGGCTCCTCCATATATTCAGGGTGTGTGGGTGTCTTTTTAGGGGTTCCTCCATATATTCAGGGTGTGCGGGTGTCTTTTTAGGGGTTCCTCCATATATTCAGGGTGTGTGGGTGTTTTTAGGGGTTCCTCCGTATATTCAGGGTGTGTGGGTGTCTTTTTAGGGGCTCCTCCATATATTCAGGGTGTGCGGGTGTCTTTTTAGGGGCTCCTCCATATATTCAGGGTGTGCGGGTGTCTTTTTAGGGGCTCCTCCATATATTCAGGGTGTGCGGGTATCTTTTTAGGTGCTCCCCATATTTCAGGGTTGGCGGGTGTATTTTTAGGGGTTCCTCCATATATTCAGGGTGTGCGGGTGTCTTTTTAGGGCTCTCCATATATTCAGGGTGTGCGGTGTCTTTTTAGGGGCTCCTCCATATATTCAGGGTGTGCTGGTGTCTTTTTAGGGGCTCCTCCATATATTCAGGGTGTGTGGGTGTCATTTGAGGCTAGGGACAGATGAGCGCATTTTCTGCGGCCACCGTCAAAATGTACGTCGATGCGTGCGCACGCATTTTTTCACGGAATACGCTAAGCTGGTCAGACGATGCGCAATTCTGGACGTATTTCATGACGGTGGGGTAAAAAGAAGTCTAGGGAAATCCGGCTGTTTGAACGTTATGTAGGCCGCACACTAGCAGCGTCTGATCTCCTACACGCACACACGCTGCTATGCGGCCGCAGCGCACTTTTGTACGTCAGTAGCAGCGGTTTCACGTTCTGATAAAAATGCGTTCATTTGCTGGTTGCGTGGTGTCGGCGCACTTTTGTACGCACGTACTGCGTATATGGGCCGTCATTGGCCGTTATGGCTGCTACTGCCGCCGTGATTTAGTGCGCCTGCACGCGCGTTCCGACGCCCCACTCTGACCCTAGCCTTAGGGGCTCCTCCATATATTCAGGGTGTGCGGGTGTCTTTTTAGGGGTTCTCCATATATTCAGGGTGTGTGGGTGTCATTTTAGGGTGCTCTCCATATATTCAGGTTTGTCGGGTTTGTTTTTTAGGGGCTCCTCCTATATTCAGGGTGTTGTGGTGTGTTTTTTTAGGGGCTCCTCCATACAGTAGGGCTGTGCATCATTTCATCGTTTATATGACAGCAATATTGCCTATAAATTATTATTATTATTTATTGATATAGCGCCAGCATATTCCGCAGCGCTGCACAATGGGCTCGATATAGACAGGGTTACAATACATTGAGACTGAGCAACATTTTAACAAACCAGTACAGGAGGAATATAAAAAATGTGGGAGTAAAAAAATGATAAGACAAAATAAAAAAAAAGTGTGAGAAGAGGAGCAGCAGGACCTGATCCCAGGAGCTTACAACCTAAAAGGTTTGGGGTGGCTGTTGGTTCTTTATATTCAAACCCCCGCACTATGTCTGAAATAAGAAAAAACACTGTGACTGAAGGAAAACACTGTATCTGCCTTCACGAGCCTCAGCGGGTTAAAACCTTTGCAGTCCGCCTCTCCAGGCAGCGGAGGGTTAATTGTAGGAGAGAGGATGCCTTTGCTCTGTGTTTGCAGTGCGGACCCATTCATCCCCTCTGCATCTGGAGGCTCTGTCTGGGGAGCAGGAAGAAAAACAAGGAAATTCCAGAATCCTAGCTCTGGGTCTTACAGCGGCTGCCTAGCGGCTGGCAGGGAGTGCGAGCATGGGACGGGCCGTGCGAGCCGGTGCTGAGACCGGTTATTTCAGCAGTCCGATCCTGTCCGGTGAAAAGTACGACAAACTATGGCAGCCGCTCAATGAACACTGAACTCACCGTAATGCCCGAAATAAAACCACTGCTCGTTCAATGAAAAAAGCAGTGTTTAGTGAATAATCCCTTATGTAGTTAGCACAGTCTTGCACGGTTTATCCTTAGCAAAAAATTGAATATATATATATATGGGATGTGACCGGTGAACTCCCTACCAGTGATCGGCGTTTGCCATGCTTTTTCTCCAAGCTTCTCGTCCTTGAAGGGGATTAAAGTCGATTCCAGCTCGGGGCCCACAGCGGAGGACCTGACCATTTTTAAGGATAATGACGCCCTCTCGTCGTGCGGGATGTATCTTTACATTAAAGGGTCCCGGGATGAAAGGTCTCCTCGAATACCAGCGCTATAAATACAAGCCTTAAACAGCTGCGAACCAAACATACCGCGTGGAGGAAAGAAGGGCGAACGGCAAAAAAAAAAGAGGACATGTGCAACGTTAACACAGCCAAGGGACCGGACAAAGGGAACACCGGATCCCCTGCACCAAAAAAAGGCAGATTAGAAAGTAAATTTCTACGAAAACTACGAAAACTGGCTATACTAGATCTGCAAAGCACCACGTGGTGCCCCGATAACGAGTACAGTCGATATGGTGTCGATTTGGTGTCCGCCGGGATATGGTGTCGATTTGGTGTCCGCCGGAGCAATGCAAAAGAGTTTAGCTTATTACGAAGATAATTTGTTGCATTTGGACTCCAGAACATGCTCCTAACGTTTTAGCAGCGTCAGCATGATGCCCGAAGTGTTAACCAGCCGGGAATGTGTGTGAATGACATCTCCCCAACTGATCCTGCGCGGAGACCTGAACTGCAGTAACTCCAGTCAGCCAGCAGATGGCGACATCTCCCTGTCACATATGTTATTACAGTAATGAATACACTGGGAATATAATACCAGATATTAACCCTTTAACTCCGCAGGACGTTCCATGACGTCCTGGCGGCGGGCGGGCTTTGAAGACGCGGGGCGTACAGGTACGCCCCGCTGTCTTCAATGTCAATGGGGCCGCCTCGGCCCCTCCCCGCAGCCTGTGCGTGCTGACTCGTGGCGCGCGTCATTGGCTGCACAGGGATGGCATGAAATCAAGTCGTCCCCTGCAGCCAATGACGCGCACTGCGCGAAGGCTGCGGGGAGGGCTCCGAATCAGTGCCGTGCGACGGCACCTGTCGGCGAGGCGTACCTGTATGCCTCGCCGGGGAAATCGACCCCCTTAAGGGCGCCACCCCTGCTTCCTTAAGGGGTTAATTACTGTATAATTAATAAAAAAGGATTTGCCAAGAAAACCACACTGATTCCTGACAGTGATTTACTAGAAGATCCCTTTGAAGTGAAGGGGTTAATGAGACTACCTTTAATTTGTATTATAGCAAAATCACTTAATCAGGTGTGTGTGGACGCCATTTAGGGGTTCCTCTATATATTCAGGGTGTGCGGGTGTCTTTTTAGGGGCTCCTCCATATATTCAGGGTGTCTTTTAGGGGCTCCTCTATATATTCAGGGTGTGTGGGTGTCTTTTAGGGGCTCCTCTACATATTCAGGGTGTGTGGGTGTCTTTTAGGGGTTCCTCTATATATTCAGGGTGTGCGGGTGTCTTTTAGGGGTTCCTCCATAAATTCAGGGTGTGCGGGTGTCTTTTTAGGGGCTCCTCCATATATTCAGGGTGTCTTTTAGGGGTTCCTCCATATATTCAGGGTGTGCGGGTGTCTTTTTAGGGGTTCCTCCATATATTCAGGTGTGTGTGGGCGCCATTTAGGGGCTCCTCCATATATTCAGGGTGTGCGGGTGTCTTTTTAGGGGCTCCTCCATATATTCAGGGTGTCTTTTAGGGGTTCCTTCATATATTCAGGGTGTGCGGGTGTCTTTTTAGGGGTTCCTCCATATATTCAGGGTGTGTGGGTGTCTTTTAGGGGTTCCTCCATATATTCAGGGTGTGCGGGTGTCTTTTTAGGGGTTCCTCCATATATTCAGGTGTGTGTGGGCGCCATTTAGGGGCTCCTCCATATATTCAGGGTGTGTGGGTGTCTTTTTAGGGGCTCCTCCATATATTCAGGGTGTGCGGGTGTCTTTTTAGGGGCTCCTCCATATATTCAGGGTGTGCGGGTGTCTTTTTAGGGGCTCCTCCATATATTCAGGGTGTGCGGGTGTCTTTTTAGGGGCTCCTCCATATATTCAGGTGTGCGGGTGTCTTTTTAGGGGCTCCTCCATATATTCAGGGTGTGCGGGTGTCTTTTTGGGCTCCTCCATATATTCAGGGTGTGCGGGTGTCTTTTTAGGGGCTCCTCCATATATTCAGGGTGTGCGGGTGTCTTTTTAGGGGCTCCTCCATATATTCAGGGTGTGTGGTTGTCTTTTAGGGGCTCCTCCATATATTCAGGGTGTGTGGGTGTCTTTTTAGGGGCTCCTCCATTCATTCAGGGTGTGTGGGCATCATTTAGGGGTTCCTCCATATATTCAGGGTGTGCGGGTGTCGTTTTAGGGGCTCCTCCATATATTCAGGGTGTGCGGGTGTCGTTTTAGGGGCTCCTCCATATATTCAGGGTGTGCGGGTGTCGTTTTAGGGGCTCCTCCATATATTCAGGGTGTGCGGGTGTCGTTTTAGGGGCTCTTCCATATATTCAGGGTGTGTGGGTGTCGTTTTAGGGGCTCCTCCATATATTCAGGGTGTGCGGGTGTCGTTTTAGGGGCTCTTCCATATATTCAGGGTGTGTGGGTGTCATTTAGGGGTTCCTCCATATATTCAGGGTGTGCGGGCGTCTTTTTAGGGGTTCCT
The DNA here is from genome assembly GCA_009667805.1 of Leptobrachium leishanense. Classification (NCBI taxonomy): domain Eukaryota; kingdom Metazoa; phylum Chordata; class Amphibia; order Anura; family Megophryidae; genus Leptobrachium; species Leptobrachium leishanense. Next base: position 54,836 of record RXON01003557.1, read on the forward strand.
CTATATATTCAGGGTGTGCGGGTGTCGTTTTAGGGGCTCCTCCATATATTCAGGGTGTGCGGGTGTCGTTTTAGGGGCTCCTCCATATATTCAGGTGTGCGGGTGTCGTTTTAGGGGCTCTTCTATATATCAGGGTGTGCGGGTGTCGTTTTAGGGGCTCCTCCATATATTCAGGGTGTGCGGGCGTCTTTTTAGGGGTTCCTCCATATATTCAGGGTTGTGCGGTGTCTTTTTTAGGGGCTCCTTCATATATTCAGGGTGTGCGGGTGTCTTTTTAGGGGTTCCTCCATATATTCAGGGTGTGTGGGTGTCTTTTTAAGGGTTCCTCCATATATTCAGGTGTGTGGGTGTCTTTTTAGGGGTTCCTTCATAATATTCAGGTGTGCGGGTGTCTTTTTTAGGGGCTCCTCCATATATTCAGGGTGTGTGGGTGTCTTTTAGGGGTTCCTCCATATATTCAGAGTGTGTGGGTGTCTTCTTAGGGGCTCCTCCATATATTCAGGGTGTTGGGTGTCTTTTTAGGGGTTCCTCCATATATTCAGGGTGTGTGGGTGTGTTTTTAGGCGCTCCTCCATATATTCAGGTGTGTGGGTGTCTTTTTAGGGGTTCCTCCATATATTCAGGGTGTGTGGGTGTCTTTTTAAGGGTTCCTCCATATATTCAGGTGTTGGGTGTCTTTTTTAGGGACTCCATATATTCAGGGTGTGCGGGTGTCTTTTTAGGGGTTCCTCCATATATTCAGGGTGTGTGGGTGTCTTTTTAGGGGTTCCTCCATATATTCAGGGTGTGTGGGTGTGTTTTTAGGCGCTCCTCCATATATTCAGGGTGTGTGGGTGTCTTTTTAGGGGTTCCTCCATATATTCAGGGTGTGCGGGTGTCTTTTTAGGGGCTCCTCCATATATTCAGGGTGTGCGGGTGTCTTTTTAGGGGCTCCTCCATATATTCAGGGTGTCTATTAGGGGTTCCTCCATATATTCAGGGTGTGCGGGTGTCTTTTTAGGGTTCCCCCATATATTCAGGGTGTCTTTTAGGGGTTCCTCCATATATTCAGGGTGTGCGGGTGTCTTTTTAGGGGCTCCTCCATATATTCAGGGTGTGCGGGTGTCTTTTTAGGGGTTCCTCCATATATTCAGGGTGTGTGGGTGTCTTTTTAGGGGTTCCTCCATATATTCAGGGTGTGTGGGTGTCTTTTAGGGGCTCCTCCATATATTCAGGGTGTGTGGGTGTCTTTTTAGGGGCTCCTCCATATATTCAGGGTGTGCGGGTGTCTTTTTTGGGGCTCCTCCATATATTCAGGGTGTGCGGGTGTGTTTTTAGGGGCTCCTCCATATATTCAGGGTGTGCGGGTGTCTTTTTAGGGGTTCCTCCATATATTCAGGGTGTGCGGGTGTTTTTAGGGGCTCCTCCATATATTCAGGGTGTGCGGGTGTGTGTTTAGGGGCTCCTCCATATATTCAGGGTGTGCGGGTGTTTTTAAGGGTTCCTCCATATATTCAAGGTGTGTGGGTGTTTTTAAGGGTTCCTCCATATATTCAGGGTGTGCGGGTGTTTTTAGGGGCTCCTCCATATATTCAGGGTGTCGGGTGTGTGTTTAGGGGCTCCTCCATATATTCAGGGTGTGCGGGTGTTTTTAAGGGTTCCTCCATATATTCAGGGTGTGCGGGTGTTTTTAAGGGTTCCTCCATATATTCAAGGTGTGTGGGTGTCTTTCTTATGGGCTCCTCTGTATATTCAGGTCGTGTGGGTGCATGACAGAGCTGCAGAGCTCTCATTAAACATTATATATATGTAATAGATATCGCTGGCTGTAAATAACAGGTGTTACTCTTGTTCTAAATGACATTTTACTTAAATAGGTTGTGAATTAATAAAATCCGTCGCCGGTCCCTGAGACACGAGCCCCCCCCCCCCCCCGTAACGCAGTGTATAAGCATTTACAGTAACAGTAATACAGAATAAGAGCAGGGGACTTTATTGATCTCTCCAGGCGACGTGGTTTAAGTAATGGATTATATGTGGATTGATCAGGTAATACGGGATTAATTAAGAGCTGTACGTTCATATTGAAATGCATTTGTTCAGATTTAGGGTTTATGTTTGTTATTAACGCAGTGCCCGGCGGCTCTCAGGAAACCTGAAATATCAGTAAATTAACAGGGGAGGTTAGGAGGCAGCGGGCAGCAGCGGCAGGCAGCGGCGGGCAGCAGCGGCAGGCAGCGGCGGGCAGCGGCGGGCACAGAGAGCGGCTCTTACTGTGAATTTCTTGTAGAGCTGGTAGGTGAGCAGCGGGTTGGGGAGCTCCCGGAAGTAGAGTTTGCACAGGGAGCCCACGCAGTGAATGTCCTGCAGGTAAACCTCCTTCGTCAGATCCGGACATTGATCCGAACCGAACTCCTGCCTGGGAAAACAGACACCATCACAATCATACCCCACACAGAGACCGGCAAAGGGCAGCGCTCTGGATTAACAAACTGGCACAGCTGGAATTTAAAGGACTGGCACAGCTGGTATAATAACGCTCTGCATACAGGGACTGGCGCAGCTGGTATAATAACACTCTGCATACAGGGACTGGCGCAGCTGGTATAATAACACTCTGCATACAGGGACTGGCGCAGCGGATATAATAACGCTCTGTATACAGGGACTGGCGCAGCTAATATAATAACACTCTGCATACAGGGACTCGCGCAGCTGGTATAATAACGCTCTGCATACAGTGACTGGCACAGTTGGAATAATAACGCTCTGCGTACAAGGACTGGCACAGCTGGTATAATAACGCTCTGCATAAAGGGACTGGCGCAGCTGATATAATAACACTCTGTATACAGGGACTGGCACAGCTGGTATAATAACGCTCTGCATAAAGGGACTGGCGCAGCTGATATAATAACACTCTGTATACAGGGACTGGCACAGCTGGTATAACGCTCTGCATACATGGACTGGCGCAGCTGATATAATAACACTCTGCATACAGGGACTGGCACAGCTGGTATAATATTGTTCTGCATACAGGGACTGGCACAGCTGGTACAATAACACTCTGCAGTGTTGTGGCTCGTCCAGCACTCCCTTACCTCAGCTTTTGTATGTTGGACGTTACGCCGGACAGACGATAGATGCCATCCACAACGCCGTGCGTCTCTATGAACTCTGCACAACTCTTCAGCACAAGGGGGACTGGAAAAGAAAACAACGCAAAGGGTTAAAACAGGGAGGTATGGTCCAGGCACATCAGGATATGTTAAGGATAAGGTAAATATATATATATACTGTATACACACACACACAAACATTTGTATGTACAGAGTGTGCCCCGTGAAGAAGAAACAAAGAGACATCTCTCTCTACTGTAACAAAACTACATAGAGCAGCTCCTATCCTCAATGTAACAAAAAGCTCAACAAACTTTACTGCTGTATTCCAGCAGCCATGGATTTGTCAGAAGACAGGGAGAGCTGTGGGGTCAGTCACTGCTGTACAGGGATAAGATTCAGGGGGTTATAATGAGTGTAAATCCCTGTACAGTACAGTTACAAGGTGTTGCTGTAATTGCCATACACAGGCATTATGCAGCACATACAGATACAAGGTGTTGCTGTAATTGCCATACACAGGCATTATGCAGCACATACAGATACAAGGTGTGGCTGTAATTGCCATACACAGGCATTATGCAGCACATACAGATACAAGGTGTGGCTGTAATTGCCATACACAGGCATTATGCAGCACATACAGATACAAGGTGTGGCTGTAATTGCCATACACAGGCATTATGCAGCACATACAGATACAAGGTGTTGCTGTAATTGCCATACACATGCATTATGCAGCACATACAGATACAAGGTGTTGCTGTAATTGCCATACACATGCATTATGCAGCACATACAGATACATGCAGGGTTATCCAAAGAGATTCGAAAAGTCACCGCACGTTCGGTGACTTTTCGTTCTCTTCAATTCGGTTCCTTTTGCCGATTGCATTTCGGTGACCCTGCGGTGTATTCAGCAAACACCACAGGGTCCCCGAATTGCAGGGAAAAGCTGCCGAAAACCTGACGAAAACTAACCGAATGCACGCTGAAAACAAGCAAAAACATCTGGATTAACCTTCGAAGAAGCCGAACAGGAGCCGAACATGAGCCGAATCACACAGAGCTGAAGCAGCTGTGACGCAGAGGAGGCAGTGAATAAATTAGAAAAACCATTTGTATGAATCTGGGAAAAAGAAACGCTGTTTGCAAAGAAACTACTGAGCGAAAATGTCTGAAATTTTCACAGGAGGTCCAGGGAATGATAATAAAGAGGGCTGTTACAAAAAAAATAAGTAAACTGGAAAAAAAAAAAAAAAAAAATCGGACTTTTTTTTTTTAAAAAATTCAGAAAAATGCTTAAAGTATCCTAAAAAATCTATAAATAAAGAGACTTTTTGCTGCAGAATTTTATAATGAACGGTTTATTAGATATTTAATTAAAACGGGAATATTTTTAACATTGAAGCCTATGGGATTCTCCTGAATAAATTTGCCGAATTAAACCACCGAATGGCAGGGCATTAGGGAAACCTTTCACTGCTGGTTTGTGTTCTCTGAATAGCCGAAGCAGTGCTTTTTCATGGGGATTTCACTGCCCTCGAACAGGGACCGAACAGGCACCGTATGTTCAGGCAATTCGACAGGATTTGGCGAATTGCCTGCTCTCTGGATAGCCGAATGGCCAGGAAAGGTAACCGAACCCTGATTTTCAGCATTCGGTTACCTTTCTCAAGCAATTCGAATCTCTTTGGATAACCCTGATGGTGTTGCTGTAATTGCCATACACAGGCATTATGCAGCACATACAGATACAAGGTGTTACTGTAATTGCTATACACAGGCATTATGGAGCACATACAGATACAAGGTGTTACTGTAATTGCTATACACAGGCATTATGCAGCACATACAGATACAAGGTGTTGCTGTAATTGTCACACACAGGCATTATGCAGCACATACAGATACAAGGTGTTGCTGTAATTGTCATACACAGGCATTATGCAGCACATACAGATACAAGCAGGGTTATCCAAAGAGATCCGAATTGCTTGAGAAAGGTAACCGAACGCTGAAAATCAGCGTTCGGTTACCTTTCCTGGCCATTCGGCTATCCAGAGAGCAGGCAATTCGCCAAATCCTGGCGAATTGCCTGAACATACGGTGCCTGTTCGGTCCCTGTTCGAGGGCAGTGAAATCCCCATAGAGAAGCACTGCTTCGGCTATTCAGAGAACACAAACCAGCAGTGAAAGGTTCCCCTAATGTCCTGCCATTCGGTGGTTTCATTTGGCAAATTTATTCAGGAGAATCCCATAGGCTTCAATGTTAAAAATATTCCTGTTTTAATTCAATATCTAATAAACCATTCATTATAAAATTCTGCAGCAAAAAGTCTCTTTATTTATAGATTTTTTAGGATAGTTTAAGCATTTTTCTGATTTTTTTTTTTTTTATTAAAAGTCCGATTTTTTTTTTTTTTTTTTTAGTTTACTTATTTTTTTTGTAACAGCCCTCTTTATTATCATTCCCTGGACCTCCTGTGAAAATTTCAGACATTTTCGCTCAGTAGTTTCTTTGCAAACAGCGTTTCTTTTTCCCAGATTCATACAAATGGTTTTTCTAATTTATTCACTGCCTCCTCTACGTCACAGCTGCTTCGGCTCTGCGTGATTCGGCTCCTTTTCGGCTCCTGTTCGGCTCCTGTTCGTCTTTTTCAAAGGTTAATCCAGATGTTTTTGCTTGTTTTCAGCGTGCATTCGGTTGGTTTTCGTCAGGTTTTCGGCAGCTTTTCCCTGCAATTCGGGGGCCCTGTGGTGCTTGCTGAATACACCGCAGGGTCACCGAAATGCAATCGGCAAAAGGAACCGAATTGAAGAGAACGAAAAGTCACCGAACGTGCGGTGACTTTTCGAATCTCTTTGGATAACCCTGAAGGTGTTGCTGTAATTGCCATACACAGGCATTATGCAGCACATACAGATATTGCATTGCTAATAATCTCATTCTGATCACTACAAACCACCATAAGCAGGAGATCTCACCATTTTATTATCTGTCTGCAGCACATTTACTGCATCTGCCTGTATGCTGATAATGCAGACCCGTGTGAAATTGTGTAAGATAAAGGACGCCATCTAGAGTTTAGAACCTTTTATCCCAGAGATATTTCTGTAAAGACTAACAGGGTTATCCAAAGAGATTCGAAAAGTCACCGCACGTTCGGTGACTTTTCGTTCTCTTCAATTCGGTTCCTTTTGCCGATTGCATTTCGGTGACCCTGCGGTGTATTCAGCAAGCACCACAGGGCCCCCGAATTGCAGGGAAAAGCTGCCGAAAACCTGACGAAAACTAACCGAATACACGCTGAAAACAAGCAAAAACATCTGGATTAACCTTTGAAAAAGCCGAACAGGAGCCGAACAGGAGCCGAATCACACAGAGCCGAAGCAGCTGAGACGCAGAGGAGGCAGTGAATAAATTAGAAAAACCATTTGTATGAATCTGGGAAAAAGAAACGCTGTTTGCAAAGAAACTACTGAGCGAAAATGTCTGAAATTTTCACAGGAGGTCCAGGGAATGATAATAAAGAGGGCTGTTACAAAAAAAATAAGTAAACTGAAAAAAAAAAAAAAAAAAATCGGACTTTTAATAAAAAAAAAAAAAAAATCAGAAAAATGCTTAAAGTATCCTAAAAAATCTATAAATAAAGAGACACTTTGCTGCAGAATTTTATAATGAACGGTTTATTAGATATTGAATTAAAACGGGAATATTTTTAACATTGAAGCCTATGGGATTCTCCTGAATAAATTTGCCGAATTAAACCACCGAATGGCAGGGCATTAGGGGAACCTTTCACTGCTGGTTTGTGTTCTCTGAATAGCCGAAGAAGTGCTTTTTCATGGGGATTTCACTGCCCTCGAACAGGGACCGAACAGGCACCGTATGTGCAGGCAATTCGCCAGTATTTGGCGAATTGCCTGCTCTCTGGATAGCCGAATGGCCAGGAAAGGTAACCGAACGCTGATTTTCAGCGTTCGGTTACCTTTCTCAAGCAATTCGAATCTCTTTGGATAACCCTGTTAGGGCCCCATTACAATCCTCATGCTAAAACGGGGATGCTAAGGAGGATAATGTGCGTCTGCAGGGTTCTCCTTAGCATCCCCATTTTAGCGTGCTATTACGGTGCAGGCGCTAAACCAGCAGCCTGCACCGTAACATGGCGCCAAGCCTCGGGATGCTCGAGGCAGCGTTAAGCGCCACCGCGAGCATCCCCTCCATAGGACTCCATTTAAGCTTCCACTGCTGGTTCACATGACCTGCAGGATCTCGCCTCTCCCGACATCTGGCAGGTTGGCATAGTTATTCGCAGGGGGAGACTGGGGGGACTTCCCCCCCCCCTGTCTCTCTCTGGTCCCATGGCAAGAAGCAGATGGAGCTCTGCCGTTTTCGCCAGGTGAGTATGTGATTATTTATTTTTTAATGGGGGGGGGGGGGTTCTGCTGGTGCTGATTCTGCAGAAGCCATATCAGTTAGCACCAGTAACTTTTCAGTAACCGCAGCCGGACGGTAATTAGCGTTAGGACTTTGTAATACTAACACTAATTAACTCTTTGCGCTCCGCATGTTAAGCATAGAGAGCGCAAAGTACAGTAACCTCGCGCTGAAAAGCGCAAGATCCGTATCGCTAACGGGTTTTTAATGTAATATGGTGCGCCTGTGTTAGGGCCACCAAAACTAACGATAACACTCACCCAGGTGAACACTAACGTTAGTGTTATGAGTGTAATATGGCCCTAACAGGGTTATTCAGAGGGCACCGAAATGACAAGTTAAATTCGCAGACCCTGCAGTGAATTCAGAATTCAGCGCAGTGTCCCCGAAGTGCAGCGAAACTAAATGCCGAACAAATCGAAAAACCGCCGCAAAACCGGCGAATTGATCCAAATATAAGCAGACGACCCGACAAACAGACCACCAGAAGAAGCTGACAAGCCGCTGAAGAACGGTAAAAACTAAAACGCAACTTTTAAAAGAAGTTTTACAAAAAACTGCTGCATAAAAATGCCCGGAATTTACATATAAGATCCTATGAATAATAATAAAAAGGTCTGTTACAGAAAAAAGAAAAAAAGATTCTAAATAAAAAAAATTGCTGAAAAAAATCCAGAAAAATGCCTAAACGATCCTAAAAAAAATAATAAATAAAGAGACTTTTTGCTGCATATTAAAATAATAAACGGTTTATTAGATATTGAATAAAGATGGGAAAAATAGGCCATTTTACAAAAACCTGGGGGAAAAAATTGCCAAAAATCCTGAAAAATGCCTAAAAAAACCTAAAAAAACTATACTTTTTGCTGCAGATTAAAATAATAAACGGTTTATAAAATATTGAATTAAACCGGCAATATTTTTTACATTGAAACCTATGGGATTCACCTGATTAAACCTGCCGAATGAAAACACCGAACAGCAGGGCATTCACTGACATTTCTCTGCTGTTCGGTGTCTGTGAATAGATTAACCATTGCTTCTCCATGGGGGATTTCACTGCCGTCGAACAGGCACCGTATTTCTCTGGCAATGCGACAAAATTTGGCAAACTGCCTGCTTTCTGAATAGCCGATTGGACACGAAATTGCACCGTACGGGGAAAATCACTGTTTGGTGCAATTTTGTGGCCAATCCGGTGCTCCTTGAATGACACTGTAAATGAATACACAAAAAATGTAAAATGAGCGTATTTCCATTATTTTAATTGTTTATCGATCTCGGAATAATAGATTGCCATTTTTATCCTGTATGTGATTGATAAGTAGGGCTGAAACAACTAATCGATTAATCGACAACTAATCAATGATTAAAATAGTTATCAACTATTTCCATTATCGATCAATCGGTGTTGATTTATCGTCCTGTGTACAGCACACACTGTTTAGAGTCAGACTGAGTTAAATGTAAATAACCTCAGCTTCGGAGCTGATTGGAGAAGACGCGCCGCTGCTTTACTAGGTATGATTTAGTTCTAGGGTTATGTCCGACACAACCAGTTTGTTTTTATTCCATTTACAACAGTAGCAGAACTATATAACACAAACAATAGGATACTGCCACTGGGTGAAGGAGCTTTATACCGGTGTTTAATCCTTACTTGAAACTGGAATCCTGTGCCACCACCCCATCCTCCCTGCCACACCCTCTTTGGTTTGGAACTGCCATTCCCTCCCTTTGGTCTGGTCCCTTTCCCCAAACTCACTCCCACACTCATATCTGGTCTTTTGCCCATACCCACTCCCTCTCACACTCAGGTCAAGTCACTTGAGCAAAGTCACTCCCTTCCACCTCCAGTCCCTCCTCCCACTCAGTTTGTTCACAAAATTATTTAAAAGGGACACTCTACGCACCCTGACCACTTTAGCTTATTAACCCCGACTTCATGCTGACATCATCATCTATGACTTGTAGCCGCGTTCATTTGAGAAAGCAAACATGGGCTTAAGCTGCGCATGCAGCATCAACCCATCCCTCTGACCAAGCACTCGCAGCATCAACCCATCCCTCTGACCAAGCACTCGCAGCATCAACCCATTCCTCTGACCAAGCACTCGCAGCATCAACCCATCCCTCTGACCAAGCACTCGCAGCATCAACCCATCCCTCTGACCAAGCACTCGCAGCATCAACCCATCCCTCTGACCAAGCACTCGCAGCATCAACCCATCCCTCTGACCAAGCACTCGCAGCATCAACCCATCCCTCTGACCAAGCACTCACAGCATCAACCCATCCCTCTGACCAAGCACTCGCAGCATCAACCCATCCCTCTGACCAAGCACTCGCAGCATCAATCATCCCTCTGACCAAGCACTCGCAGCATCAACCCATCCCTCTGACCAAGCACTCGCAGCATCAATCATCCCTCTGACCAAGCACTCGCAGCATCAACCCATCCCTCTGACCAAGCACTCGCAGCATCAACCCATCCCTCTGACCAAGCACTCACAGCATCAACCCATCCCTCTGACCAAGCACTCACAGCATCAACCCATCCCTCTGACCAAGCACTCGCAGCATCAACCCATCCCTCTGACCAAGCACTCGCAGCATCAACCCATCCCTCTGACCAAGCACTCGCAGCATCAACCCATCCCTCTGACCAAGCACTCGCAGCATCAATCATCCCTCTGACCAAGCACTCGCAGCATCAACCCATCCATCTGACCAAGCACTCGCATCAACCCATCCCTCTGACCAGGCGCTCGCATACCTTGTGTGTGAAAAGTACACAAGATACGCATTTTGCGTATGTACGTACGAAGGTTGCGTACACTACGCAAATTACTTATGAAAAAAAAAAAATCTATTTTTTTCTTTTATCCGATTAATCGATTAATTAAAATAATAATCGGCCAACTAATCGGTTATGAGAATAATCGTTAGTTGCAGCCCTATTGATAAGCAAACATCCCAAGTTACATAAAGATACTATAATAAGATTTTTTCATCAAAACGTGCTGTGTAGCCAAACGGTTAATACCATGGAAAACCATATTGTTTCTCTGAATGCAGGTGTTTAGCAGGGTTATTCAGATATTTCAGTGCCGTCTCGTTTCCTGCGCTTCCCTGCACTTCGGGGAATCAAAGTTCCCCACCCTGCGGTGTATTCAGCAAGCAGGGGGGGGGGTAGTGATGCACCGATACCGATACTAGTATCGGTGCCGATACTGCCGTTTGCACGAGTACTTGGTACTCGTGCAAATGGCCCGATACACCCCCCCCCCATACCAGAAGCCACGCTGGGCCGGCTTGCCGGTATCCGCGGGGCTGGGGAAGCTGGCCACGTGCATGAAAAGCACGCGGCCAGCGTTCCCCTCCGGCGGCAGCGATACTCACCCCTTCCGAAGGTCCGGTCGTGCTGCTGTGACGCGTTCACGTGGCCTCCGGGCGCTTCTGTGACACTGCCTCTCAGCTGGAGGCAGCGTCACATAGGTGCCCGGAGGCCGCGTGAACGCGTCACAGCCGTGCGACTGGACCTTCAGACAGGTGAGTATCGCTGCCGCCGGAGGGGACCGCTGGCCGCGTGCTTTTCATGCACGTGGCCAGCTTCCCCAGCGTATAGGTGAGTGCTGGGGGCATTTCCATAAGAGCTGGGGGCATTTCCATACGAGCTGGGGCATATCCATATGAGCTGGGGCATATCCATATCAGCTGGGGCATTATCCACATGAGCTGGGGCATATCCAGATGAGCTGGGGCAATATCCATATGAGTTGGGGCATTTCCATACGATCTGGGGCAATATCCATATGAGCTGGGGCATTTCCATATGAGCTGGGACAATATCTATGTGAGCTGGGGCATATCCATGAGAGCTGGGGCATATCCATGAGAGCTGGGGCATATACATGAGAGCTGGGGCATATCCATATGAGCTGGGGCATTTCCATATGAGCTGGGGCAATATCCATGTGAGCTGGGGCATATCCATGAGAGCTGGGGCATATCCATGAGAGCTGGGGCATTTCCATATGAGCTGGGGCAATATCCATATGAGCTGGGGCATTTCCATATGAGCTGGGGCAATATCCATATGAGCTGGGCCATATCCATATGAGTTGGGGCATTTCCATATGAGCTGGGGCAATATCCATATGAGCTGGGGCAATATCCATATGAGCTGGGCCATATCCATATGAGTTGGGGCATTTCCATATGAGCTGGGGCAATATCCATATGAGCTGGGGCATTTCCATATGAGCTGGGGCATTTCCATATGAGCTGGGGCAATATCCATATAAAGCTGGGGCAATATCCATATGATCTGGGGCATATCCATATGAGATGGGGCATTTCCATGTGAGATGGGGCATATCCATGTGAGCTGGGGCATATCCATGAGAGCTGGGGCATTTCCATATGAGCTGGGGCAATATCCATATAAAGCTGGGGCAATATCCATATGATCTGGGGCATATCCATAGGAGATGGGGCATTTCCATGTGAGATGGGGCATATCCATATGAGCTGGGGCATTTCCATGAGCTGGGGCATTTCCATGAGCTGGGGCATATCCATGTGAGGCTGGGGGCAAGCTACATGTGAGGCTGGGGGCAAGCTACATGTGAGCTTGGGGCATTCTGTGTATATATATATCTCGGGGGGGTATATACATGTGAGCTGGGGGCATTTTTATATGAGGTCTGTTCTTATTTTATTTCATGTGACCACTTTCCAATAAAAGTATCGGTACTCGGTATCGGTGAGTACTTTTAAAAAGTATCGGTACTCGTACTTGGTCTTAAAAAAGTGGTATCGGTGCATCCCTACCGCAGGGTCCCCGAAGTGCAGTGAAAACCCGCCGAACATCTGCCGAACACACGTCGAACGCCTGCCAAAAAGTCACCGAACACTCACCGAAAACCCATCAGAACCGCCACAAAAAACATGCCAAACATATCAGAAAAAGCCGACGAGCCGCCATTCACAGCACAGAGCAGCCGCCAGAAAAAGCCGACTAGCAGGCGAATGGGGGGGGGGGAACAGTGCGCTTGAAAGTTTGAAAATTGAAAAGCTGTTTGCAAAAAAACTACTGAACGAAAATGTCTGGAATTTACACATAAGATCCAATGAATGATAATAAAAAGGGCTGTTACAGAAAAAAGAAAAAAAGAAAAAACGATTTTAAAAAAAAAGTTTGCTGAAAAAATCCTGAAAAATGCCTAAAAGTACCCTAAAATATCTAGAAATAAAGAGACTTTTTGCTGCAGAATAAAATAATAAACGGTTTATTAGATATTGAATAAAAACAGAAATATTTTTAACATTGAAGCCTATGGGATTCGCCGGAATAAACCTGCCGGATGAAAACACTGAACAGCAGGGCATTTCGGCAACTTTTCTCTGCTGTTCGGTGGCGCTGAATTGCTGAACCATTGCTTCTCTATGGGGGATTTCACTGCCCTCGAACAGGCACCGTAAAATTTGGTGAACTGCCTGCTCGCTGAATAGCCGAATGGCCCCGAAATGTCACCGTACACTGAATTTCAGTGTCCGCCTACATTTCGGGGCCGGATCAACTCTCTCTCTCAATAACCCCTTAGGTGTTTGCTGCAACACAAGGTGTTGGCGCTTTATATCTGTTAATAATGTGCACGCAGGCGCATTATAAAGAATATTAAATGCATTAAATACATACCTACACCCAGAAATAAGAATTGGCAGCTATTATGGGTAGAATTCAATGGAAATATAACAGGGGGAGGGCGAGGCACAGCCTGGCATACAATGCAAATCCTCTGCGGTCCCAGAATTCCATGCACATACACAGTATTAGCTGCAGAATGACAGCCAGGCGTTGTGAGCACATTATAGCATGTGGAAATGATGCCGAAGGACAAGTTTGGTCAAGGCACGAGGTTGGCAGCAGGATAATCAAATGCCGCAAATTTATTTTATTCACCGTAACTCTACCGGAGGGAATAAAATACAAAAACTGCCCGACTCTATAAAATCTGCCGTCAGCTTCCAGGTAAACGAGACAGACACTAGACCTGCAACACGCTATTTCCGTCTACCTACGGACGCTGCCAAATCTCACTCTACAGCAGCCAAATCCCAGGCGGCAGCTTGGAAACCCCACGCGTTTCGCTGACTTCATGGTAAATAGACGGTCGGATCGATCCAGCTGGACCAGAACCAGCGAAGAATCAGACGAGCGGCTTGTGCACAAAGCAGCGAACATTCCGTTCTCTGATATACAGATCCTTACGGTGTAACGTCCGGCGGCCTGACTCCCCGCACCGCAGGAAACGCCTTCTCCTCTGGACAGACGGACACATCATGGTCCCCACGATCCACATTTCAAATAAAAATCGTGGTTAAAAGCTAATGAAGAGTAACCTTGCGTCTGCGTACAGGCGAATGATCCCCCGTTACCTTAGGGCAGTGATGGCGACGCTTGGTACCCACATATTTTGGAACCACATGTTTCATGATGTTTAGTCACACTTTAGGCTCACTGAGCATCATGGGACATGTAGTTGAGAGACATGTGGGATCCAAAGTTCATCATCATTGCCTTAGGTTTTCGCTCGGGTGTGCGCAGCCCACACATCAGGGGACGCACGCGTGGGACATAAAGTCAGGTCCAGAAATATTGGGACATCGACACAATTGTAACATCTTTGGCTCTATACACCACCACAATGGAGTTGGAATGAAACAAACACAATGTGCTTTAGCTGCAGATTGTCAGCTTTAATTTGAGGGTATGTACATCCAACTCAGGTGAACGGTGTAGGACTTACAGCAGTTTGCAGATGTGCCTCCCACTTGTTAAGGGACCAAAAGTAATGGGACAATTGGCTTCGCAGCTGTTCCATGGCCAGGTGTGTGATATTCCCTCATTACCCCAATTACAATGTGCAGATAAAAGGCCCCGAGTTCATTTCAAGTGTGCTATTTGCATTTGGAATCTGTTGCTGTCAACTCTCAAGATGAGATCCAAAGAGCTTCACTATCAGTGAAGCAAGCCATCATTAGGCTGAAGAAACAAAACAAACCCATCAGAGAGATAGCAAGAACATAAGCCCAGGAATATTAGAACAGGAACCCTAAAAAGACACCTGCACACCCTGAATATATGGAGGAGCCCCTAAAAAGACACCCACACACCCTGAATATATAGAGGAACCCCTAAAAAGACACCCACACACCCTGAATATATGGAGGAGCCCCTAAAAAGACACCCGCACACCCTGAATATATGGAGGAGCCCCTAAAAACACACCCGCACACCCTGAATATATGGAGGAGCCCCTAAAAATACACCCCCACACCCTGAATATATGGAGGAGCCCCTAAAAAGACACCCGCACACCCTGAATATATAGAGGAACCCCTAAAAAGACACCTGCACACCCTGAATATATGGAGGAGCCCCTAATAAAAGGATATGACGGCAGCGTGAGAGGGTGAGAAGTCGTGTAATTAATCGGGAAATAAAAGGATATGGTTGGGGGTGCAGGACGTGCATCGCTGCCGGAGTTGTGTTTAGTTAAACGATAAAAAAGATGGAAATTACAAATTTAAACACCTGTTGCTTTCATTAAGCTCATTAATGACATGACAGCGGGGGCGGGGGGGGGGGCTCAGCTGTCTGTCATGTGGATCCCAGTGACGCTCCGGGGGTCTCTTTGAAATGGAAATAATTTCTTGCAGCTGCGCAGGAATGTTCAAAGCACAGAGCACACCGCCGCCGCCATGAATACGCCATGACGCAGGAGGATCCCGCATCCTGCACAGACACGGCCGTCGCAAAGCAGTTTAATATTTCAATAGCCGGTTATTTTCCCCAGATCTGCATTTCGGTGTGCGCGGGGTGCGTCCCGGGCTGTCATCCGAGCCCTCCCACTGCAAGCGGCCCGGCCGCGGGATCTCTCACCTGCGCCTTTGTACAGATTATTGTGCTTGGCAGAGGAACAGAGAACGGCAGCGATCAGAGGATCGGACGCGGTGCCAGAGAGAGGGACCAGAGCAGGCGGCGACACGAGGTTACAAGCTAGCGACGAAAATACCATTTATTTATCTGGCGCTGGGGCGGGTTCCCGACTCGTACTAAACGTCGCCACGTCGCTGTCATTTTACCTCCATAAACCAATATAAACCAATCACACGCAGGGAGCGATGTTATATCCATGTGACTAAACCGTAGACGTCTGCCGGAATTTGACGTGGAAGATCTATCAGGGCTTCGGCGCGCCGGCCGCCATCTTGGAATGTGTTACAGCACAACTACATAAACCATACAAAACTAGTGTCAAAGGGCCGGCGTCAGGCAGGAGTACAATACATCGTGCAACTCTGAATGATCACTGAGAACGGTGCCCCCTGTGGAGGGAGCCTATAGGCACATGCCTACTGTCCCTTATTGTAAATCCGGCCCTGGTTATACTTCCTTCAGCAAACAGACCTGCAGATCACTTTTCTATGAGCTCGCCAATGATGCTTTGTGGCACAAGGGAGGGATCCTTAATGGAGGGAACGTATAGGCAAATGCCTACTGTCCCTTATTGTAAATCCGGCCCTGGTTACATTTCATTCAGCAGTTAGACTTGCAGGTCACATTTCCATGAGCTCTCCAATGAGGCTGTGTGGCCAGCGTGACCAAGATCAGCTAATATAACGCATTTGTTTCTTTTTTGGCCTCCACATAAGGGCCACATCACGACTGCAGCCAATGTTTAGTTGCAAAAACACTAAACTGACAACCAACCAAACACAGTGAAGAATCTTTTTCATGTTTCACTGCAATCTTTTAGACCTCGCCAGTGCGGAGGGGAATCCAGGTCATAATATATTACAGCAAACAGGATGGTGCAATATGGCAACCCCCCCCCCCCCCCCACGCACCACAGGAACAATGGAATAAAACCCCAGCATGACATTTCGTTAAGTTATGCACCGGCAGAGAGTCGCTCCGGCTTTCGTTCCGTCAGCACATTCAGTTTATGAGACGTGTTACTTTGTAACCTGATTATTGTTCTTCTAAATGTGCAGCGGAACAATGCCGAGCTGGGAGGAAATGTCCCAAATTCCGCATTTCCCCGTTTCATAGCGTTTTTACAAACCACTTAATGACCGAGATCGGAGTAATTCCACTGTAACACATAGGGCCGTATTACAAAGCTGGTGCTAAAGTAACCAGAGCTGCTGGAAACTTAGCGGCCCCTATTACACGCTTCGCGCAAATGCGCTCACGCAGCACAATTTTTTTTGCGCACGCGAAAAAATGCTGGCGCGCGCAAATTAACGCAGTAGTGCGCACCGAGCGCAGTTTTTCAGCCTTCAACAATTTACGTGCGCAAATCCGACGCGCAAATTCGTGCGCAAGTGGACGTTGCGTGCAGGAATCGGTGGGCAGACTGTTTTATCACGGGATTCAGCCAATCAGAATTAAGAACCACCATTTTCTAAAGTTAGGTTGTTGCGGCTGTCAAAGTCAATCTGCGTATCTGTGCTGCAGCAAAAAAAAATAAATTGACAAATTATAAATTTTTGATGTCTGGGTATGTGTAGAATGTGTAACTGTGCTGTATTCTTTTTTTATTGCTGAGTTATTTCGTTTGGTCACAACGATCATATTTTCAGTTAACACCAAGTTTTCAAAGACGTTAGGAAAATTCGCGCAAACGTCGCTCGTACGACGATGCGCGAAGATTGTAATACCATCCGCACTAAGGCATTTGCGCTCACAATGTTAAGTAAAGGATGCGCGCAGGAACATGCGCTCGTGTTGGACGTTAACGCACATCGTTTGCGCGAACGTCGTACTACGACGTTCCACGCAAATGTTTTTTTCCTCGCGCAAAAGCGCATTTGCGTGTAATAGGGGCCAGCAACTCCATAGACTATGGGCCACATTACAGACTTGGTGCTAACCTGTGTGAGCGTTAACGTTAGCCCTGGTGGCCCCAAACGCGGGCGCACCTTATTACAATCCAAACGCTAACGTGCGGCCGCGCAACGCAAGCGGCAAACAAACGCATTTTTTCAAGACCATGATACCGCTAGTACTGACGTACAGAGTGCGCTGCGTCCGCTAGCGGCGTGTGTGCGTGATTAGGAGACGTCAGACGCTGCTAATGTCCGGCCAACATAACGTCCAGACGCAAAAAGTGTTTTATTGATGATCCGTACAAAATCACGGACGAAAAATGTGCATCGTATGACCGTTATCGCGTATTCCGTGAAAAAATACGTCCATTCGTTCGAACGCAGTTTTTCACGGACGACGCAAAAAATGCGTTCGTCTGACCCTAGTCTAAGAACAGACCTCATATAAAAATGCCCCCAGCTCACATGGATATGCCCCCCAGCTCTCATAGATATTGTCCCCAGCTCATGGATTATGCCCCCAGCTGATGGATTTGCCCCCAGCTCATGGATTTGCCCCTCAGCTCATGGATATGCCCCCAGCTCATGGATTATGCCCCACAGCTCATGGATTATGCCCCCCAGATCATGGATTATGCCCCCCAGCTCATGGATTTGCCCCCAGCTCATGGATTATGCCCCCAGCTCATGTATTATGCCCCCCAGCCACATTTGATTTCCTTTCTGGTACTATTGAGATCCTGTTCAGTAAAACAATTATTGTTGCTGGATTCTACCGCCCACCGAGTTCCCCAGTGCACTCCCTTTCTGACATAACCCAAATCCTTAGTAAATTAGTAGCTCAAAACCAAAAAAGATAACTTCTGGTCCTCGGCGACTTTAATGTTGATTAGCTGAATCCTTAAAACAATAAACACTGCTACCGATACTTTTTAAAAGTAGTCAACGATACCGAGTACCGATACTTTTATTTAATGTCATGTGACGCTTTCCAATAGGAACAGACCTCATAAAAATTTATATGAGATTGACCGCAGCTCACATGGATTTGCCCCAGGTCTCAAGGATTTGCCCCCAGGTCTCATGGATTTGCCCCAGGTCACATGGATTTGCCCCCAACTCACATGGGTTTGCCCCCAAATCACATGGGTTTGCCCCCAAATCACATGGGTTTGCCCCCAGCTCACATGGATTTGCCCCCAGCACTCATGGATTTGCCCCCAGCTCTGATGGATTTGCCCCAGCTCTGATGGATTTGCCCCCAGCTCTGATGGATTTGCCCCCAGCTCTGATGGATATGCCCCAGCTCTGATGGATATGTCCCCCAGGTCTCATGGATTTACCCCCAGGTCTCATGGATTTGCCCCAGCTCACATGGATTTGCCCCCAGCTCTGATGGATATGTCCCCCAGGTCTCATGGATTTACCCCCAGGTCTCAAGGATTTACCCCCAGCTCACATGGATTTGCCCCAGCTCACATGGATTTGCCCCCAGCTCACATGGATTTGCCCCCAGCTCTGATGGATATGTCCCCCAGCTCTCATGGATTTGCCCCCAGGTCTCATGGATTTGCCCCCAGGTCTCATGGATTTTCCCCCAGCTCGAACGCTGGGGAAGCTGGCCGTGTGCATGTAAAGCACGCGGCCAGCGTTCCCCTCCGGCGCGCCGCGATACTCACCCATCCTGAAGGTCCGGTCGCTGGGCAGTGATGCGATCACGTGGCCGCCGGGCGCATCTGTGACGCGGCCTCCAGCCGAGAGGCAGCGTCACAGGAGCGCCCAGTGGCCGCGGGAACACATCACTGCCCAGCGACCGGACCTCCAGGATGGATGAGTATCACGGCGCGCCGGAGGGGAACGCTGGCCGCGTGCTTTTCATGCACGCGGCCAGCTTCCCCAGCCCCGGGATACCGGCAAGCCGGCCCAGCGCCGGCTTCCGGTATCGGCGGGATGTATCGGCCGTTTGCACGAGTAACAAGTACTCGTGCAAACGGCAATATCAACCCGATACCGATACTAGTATCGGTATCGGTGCATCCCTAGTTTAAGGCATTGCAGCTAACACAATTAGTCTCCTCCCCCACTCGCATTAATATGAAAAGCCCTAACCACACCTTGCTGGACTGGATTCTCTCCTCATGTCCTGATCGAATACAGGAAGCAGGCGTTCTCGCTAACAGTTTCAGTGATCACTGCCTAGTGTACTGTGTGCGCAAAATAAGGGCCACAAAATGTCCACCAAAGGTAATAATCACCAGGTCTTTCAAGAAATTTAATCTTGAATCCTTCCTAAATGATCTCAAACGGCTCCTATGGTACAGACTAAACCTAATCCCAGACCTGGACTGTGCAATTGAATACTTTCAATCCGAGCTCCTGAAAGTCTGGAACACCCATACCCCACTGCGCAAAGTGCGAGTAAAAGGGGCCCACCTCCCCTGGGCTACAGCTGACCTCACACATATGTACCAGTTTAGAGACTCCCTGTGGTCAAATTTCAAGAGTACTGGATCCACGAACGATCACTGTGAATCCCGAAAATACCGTAATGCATGCACAAACAAACCAAAATGGCTAAAGCCCAATACTTCAATGATAATTTAAACAACAACATATCAAACCCTAGAAATTTTTGGAAAATCATAAGTAACATACAGGCACCCCTGTCCACTCCCAACCGGCTGCTGTCAAAGTAAACAACCAAACTGTACAACACCCCCTAGATGTAGCAAATGCTTTTAATAATTATTTTGTTGGATGCGCCACCACCCTGTTGCTAAACTAGGATATGACACGAAATCAGAAAGGCCGCACGCAGGTCAGGCCCCATCAACTGTGCAAAGACCCTGTAACGCAGAGAAATTCAGTTTTAGACCAGTGCCTGTCAGTGCCATCATTAAACTTCTCCGTAACCCAAAAATGAAATACCAATCTGGACCTGATCAAATCCCAGCAATGCTGCTGAAAATCAGTGCGCCAGCAATTGCAAAACCTGTCGCAACCCTAATCAATGAATCACTGGCGACTGGATACATACCCAAACTCTGGAAGACTGCAAGGGTGGTACCTATCCATAAAAGTGGAGACACTACTTTGGTATCCAACTACCGCCCAATATCACTGCTCCCTGTAATGTCAAAAATTCTGGAAAAATGTGTCTACACTCAATTACGTGATTATAATTAGTATCGGAACTATTTAACCCCAGATCAATCAGGCTTTCGTCCAAAACATTCAACTACAACCGCCCTTTTAAAAGTTTGTAATGATATCCAAGCGGGCATGGAACAAGGAAACCTAACTGGAGCCATCTTCCTTGATTTTGCCAAGGCCTTTGACATAGTAGACCATGGCATCCGATTACAAAAACTTAAAAACTCCGGTATTGGTGATCGCATGCTAACCTGGTTCCAATCATATATGTCTGATCGGTCGCAATATATGTCCATTTCTGACAGCACTTCCCTTCCCCTCCCAGTCACGTGCGGTGTACCCAAAGGCTCGATACACGGCCCCCTGCTATTCACAATATTCATAAATGCTCTGCCCAACGTCTGCAAAGCCTCAACTGCACACATGTACGCAGACGACACTGTAATCTATACCAGCAAACCAAATCTCCCGCAGCTGGAGGCCGTGCTGCAAGACCAATTCACAGGGGTAGAAAAGTGGATCGCAGATAACAATCTTTTTCTAAATACTGACAAAACTGTTACATCTAAGACTGGGAGTTATCGCCATCTCATCACAACAGTAAGTTAAGAGATCACATTCTCAGTGCTTTGGTGGAGAAACAGAACAGTGTCTATATACAGAATGCACCTGTAAACATGTAACACAGTGACTATATACAGAATGCACCTTTAAACATGTAACATAGTGACTATATACAGAATGCGCCTGTAAACATGTAACATAGTGACTATATACAGAATGCACCTGTAAACATGTAACAGTGACTATATACAGAATGCACCTGTAAACATGTAACATAGTGACTAAATACAGAATGTACCTGTAAACATGTAACATAGTGACTATATACAGAATGCACCTGTAAACATGTAACAGTGACTATATACAGAATGCACCTGTAAACATGTAACATAGTGACTATATACAGAATGCACCTGTAAACATGTATCATAGTGACTATATACAGAATGCACCTGTAAACATGTAACATAGTGACTATATACAGAATGCACCTGTAAACATGTATCATAGTGACTAAATACAGAATGTACCTGTAAACATGTAACATAGTGACTATATACAGAATGCACCTGTAAACATGTAACATAGTGACTATATACAGAATGCACCTGTAAACATGTATCATAGTGACTATATACAGAATGCACCTGTAAACATGTAACATAGTGACTATATACAGAATGCACCTGTAAACATGTATCATAGTGACTATATACAGAATGCACCTGTAAACATGTAACACAAGTGACTATATACAGAATGCACCTGTAAACATGTAACACATGACTATATACAGAATGCACCTGTAAACATGTAACACAGTGACTATATACAGAATGCACCTGTAAACATGTAACACACAGTGACTATATACAGAATGCACCTGTAAACATGTAACACAGTGACTATATACAGAATGCACCTGTAAACATGTAACACAGTGACTATATAACAGAATGCACCTGTAAACATGTAACATAATGACTTTATTTCCAACATATTTATTTTTCTGTTAATCTGTATATTTGTTTTGTGCTAATTTCTTGCATTTTTTACTTTTGTATTTCTTTGAAACACACTTCAATGTTCTTGAACCCAGGACATACTTGAAAACGAGAGAAATCTCAATGTATCCTTCCTGGTAAAATCCTTTACAAATAAATAAATAAATAAATATGCCCCCAGCTCTCAAACATGAGTTTGGGGCATATCCAGAGCTGGGGGGCATAGTCCTTGAGCTGGGGGCATTATCCATGAGCTGGGGGGCATAATCCATGAGTTGGGGGGCATAATCCATGAGCTGGGGCATATCCATGAGCTGGGGGCAATACATGCCCCCCAGCTCATGTATTTGCCTCCCAGCTCATGGATTATGCCCCCAGCTCTGGATTTGCCCCCAGCTCATGGATTTGCCCCCCAGCTCATGATTTGCCTCCCAGCTCATGGATTAAGCCCCCCAGCTCATGGATTATGCCCCCAGCTCATGGATACTCATGGATTATGCCCCCAGCTCATGGATTATGCCCCCCAGATCATGGATTTGCCCCCCAGCTCATGGATTTGCCTCCCAGCTCATGGTCATGCCCCCAGCTCATGGTTATGACCCCAGCTCATGGATTATGCCCCCTAGCTCATGTATTTGCCTCCCAGCTCATGGATAATGCCCCCCAGCTCGTGGATAATGCCCCAGCTCTGAATTTGCCCCCTAGCTTGTGTATTTGCCCCCAGCTCGTGGATAGAGCATTTGGACAGCCGCCCCAGCCCCTCGGATGCCGGCAAGCTGGCTCAATGCCGGCTTCCGGAATCGGGGGGAAATATCGGGGGTACTGCATGAGTACCAAGTAATCCTGCCAGTACCCGGTATCGCACCGATATCGGTATCGGGCAACCCTAGTGTGCGGTGTGTTTTTAAGGGCTCCTCCGTATATTCAGGGTGTCGGGTGTTTTAGGGCTCCCTCCAATATTCAGGATGCATGGTGTGTTTTTAGGGGCCCTCCATATATTCAGGTGTGTGGGTGTCTTTTTAGGGGTTCCTCCATATATTCAGGGTGTGTGGTGTCTTTTTAGGGGCTCCTCCATATATTCAGGGTGTGCGGGTGTCTTTTTAGGGCTCCTCCATATATTCAGGGTGTGCGGGTGTCTTTTTAGGTGCTCCTCATATATTCAGGGTGTGCGGGTGTCTTTTGGCCTCCTCCATTATTCAGGGTGTGCGGGTGTCTTTTTAGGGGGCTTCTCCATATATTCAGGGTGTGAGCGGTGTCTTTTTAGGGGCTCCTCTATATATTCAGGGTTGTGTGGGTCTTTTAGGCGGATCCTCCATATATTCAGGGTGCGCGGTGCTTTTAGGGGCTCCTCCATATAATCAGGGGTGTGCGGGTGTCTTTTTAGGGCCTCTTCCATATATTTAGGGTGTGTGGGTGTCTTTTTAGGGGGTTCTCCATATATTCAGGGTGTGGCGGGGTGTCTTGTTAGGGCTCCTTCATATATTCAGGGTGTGCGGGTGTCTTTTTAGGGTTCCTCCATATATTCAGGGTGTGCGGGTGGTTTATAGGGGTCTCCATATATTCAGGTGTGCGGGGTCTTTTTAGGGGTTCCTCCATATATTCAGGGTGTGCTGGTGTCTTTTTAGGCGCCTCCATGATATTCAGGGTGTGCAGGTGTCTTTTTAGGCGGCTCCTCATATATTCAGGGTGTGTGGTGTCTTTTAGGGGCTCCTTCATATATTCAGGGTGTGCGGGTGTCTTTTAGGGTTCCTCCATATATCAGGGTGTGCGGTGTGTTTTAGGGTTCCTCCATATATTCAGGGTGGTGTGCGGTGTGTTTTAGGGGTTCCTCCATATATTCAGGGTGTGCGGGTGTCTTTTTAGGGTTCCTCCATATATTCAGGGTGTGCTGGTGTCTTTTTAGGGGCTCCTCCATATATTCAGGTGTGCAGGTGTCTTTTAGGGGCTCCTCCATATATTCAGGGTGTGTGGGGTGTCTGTTTAGGGGCTCCTTCATATATTCAGGGTGTGCGGGTGTCTTTTTAGGGGTTCCTCCATATATTCAGGGTGTGCGGTGTGTTTTTTAGGGGTTCCTCCATATATTCAGGGTGTGCGGGTGTCTTTTTAGGGTTCCTCCATATATTCAGGGTGCTTGTGTCTTTTTTAGGGGCTCCTCCATATATTCAGGGTGTGCAGGTGTCTTTTTAGGGGCTCCTCCATATATTCAGGGTGTGTGGGTGTCTTTTTAGGGGTCTCCTCCATATATTCAGGGTGTGTCGGGTGTCTTTTTAGGGGTTCCTCCATAATTCAGGGTGTGCTGGTGTCTTTTTAGGGGCTCCTCCATATATTCAGGGTGTGCGGTGTCTTTTTAGGGCTCCTCCATATATTCAGGGGTGCGGGTGTCTTTTTAGGGGTCTCCTCCATATATTCAGGGTGTGAGGGTGTCTTTTTAGGGGTCTCCTCCATATATTCAGGGTGTGCGGGTGTCTTTTTAGGGGCTCCTCCATATATTCAGGGTGTGCGGGTGTCTTTTTAGGGGTCTCCTCCATATATTCAGGGTGTGCGGGTGTCTTTTCAGGTAGTCCTCCATACATTCAGCCAGCAAGCCGCCATTTTGGCGATAAAGCCCTGATTTGGAACGCGTTATCTCTGTGCCGGCGAGGCAGGTCGCCTGTATCACTTCCTGTGGGCTACGCGAGCCAGCATTCACTCATTTCCTGGCCGCGGTGTGTGGAGCCCAGGCCGTATTGTTTGAGGGAGCTCAGCCTTGGAAGCGGCTCTGCCTCCATTTGCGCAGCGCATCCTGTTGATGTCAGGCCTCGCTTCCTCCCTTTGCTGCGGCGCTTCCTGTAGGCAGACAGGGCACATTTTCCAGCCCCTCAGAGCTCTAGGAATATGGATTTTGTTATCCCGGCCGCTGCCCAAAAATCTCACTCTGACAAGTCTGCGAGTACAAGGATGTGCCGCGCGTACAGTCCCCACTGGCTATATTATTATCGTCATCATTTATATGGCGCCAACAGGTTCCGTAGCGCTTTACAATAACCAAAGGGAACGAGATACATATAAACGGACATAGGATGGTGGAAACAAGAGGTGTAGAGGGCCCTGCGCATAGGAGCTGACAATCTAGAGGGATTGGGGGTTGAGGAAGACAAGAGGAATGTCACTAGATAGAAGGATCGTGCGTGCCAGTGGTTTGGGAAACTTTTAGGCTAGGGTCAGACTAACGCATTTTTCGCGTTGTCCGTGAAAAAGTGCGTTTGAACGAATGGACGTATTTTTTCACGGAATACGCGATAGCGGTCATACCATGCGCATTTTCGGGCGTGATTTTGTACGGATCGTCAATAAAACACTTTTTGCGTCTGGACGTTATGTTGGCCGGACATTAGCAGCGTCTGACATCTCCTAATCACGCACACACGCCGCTAGCGGACGCAGCGCACTCTGTACGTCAGTACTAGCGGTTTGACGTTCTAGAAAAAATGCGTTCGTTTGCCACTTGCGTTGCGCAGCCGGACTTTCGTGCGGCCGTTCTTCGTATATTACCCGACATTGGACGTCATTTGCTGCTAGCACGGCCGTGATTTCGTGCGGCTAAATGCACGTTAAAACTGCGTTCGTCTGACCCTAGCCTTACAAGATAGAGCTCCCAATCAGGCTAAACTCAAGCCTTTTCCCTGCAGCGCCCCCTAGAGGCTGAAATGCAGATTTTCTGTTGCTTTCATATCGCATTGAGACGTGTTACATGAATTATATTCCAGGATTTGCTCGTCTTCAGCCCAGAGAAGTTAAAACTTAAAATAAAGTCTCAGACGTCTTTCATTAAGGTCCTAATGTTATGATATGATATTAAATCTATATTAGACTTATTATATATCATTGTAAAAGAACCTATCACACACTTTAGTGGTTTTGTTTTTCAATTTTTCCAGAAAAAAAAACAGAAAATGGCTAATAAAACCTGTGTTTTCCCAATTTTTTCAGTTTTTTTCCAGTCCTTCCCATCTCTAGGTGTGAGGGTGTATAACAGAGCTGCACAGCAATAAAACTCCCAGCAATGAGTCTGTAAACAATAATAACTGTTAGAAATAATTTGCTATAAATAAAATTATCGCTCTGTATTTTTAATATAAAGGGCCGCAAAAGGTCGTGACGTCATTTAAGGCTAGGGTCAGACGAACGCATTTTTACACGCGAACGTAAAAAAGTGCGTCCGAACGCATTGATGTATTTTTTCACGGAATATGCGAAAACGGTCATACGATGCGCATTTTCGTGCGTGATTTTTTACGGATCCAAACCAGGAAACTTTTTGCGTCTTGACGTTATGTTGGCCGGACACGAGCAGGGTCTGACGTCTCCTAATCACGCACACACGCCGCTAGTGGACGCAGCGCACTCTGTACGTCCGTACTAGCGGTTCTGCGTTCTCGAAAAAATGCGTTCATTTTCCACTTGCGTTGCGCAGCCGGACTTTCGTGCGACCGTACTTCGTATATTGGCCGTCATTGCCCGTCATTTGCTGCTACTGCGGCCGTGATTATGTGCGCCAGAACGCACGTTAAAAATGCGCTGGTCTGACCCCAGCCTAAAAGTCTGGTATTAGCCTATTCATGACACGAGTGCGTGTCCACCCCCCCTGTAATGTGGGACTCGTGTGTACGGTACTTTTAAAATGTACATATAAATAAAAGACGAGTTAACTCTCCAGCTGAGGCGCGTTATGCTGCTTCGCTGCCTTCACATCAATACCTATTGTATGAATTAGCCGCAGCACTGAACGGGTTAATTCCAGAGGAAGCAGAGGAGAGCAGGTCCTCTTTATAAAGTACATTTTAACTGATTCATCATGTCGTTTTACGAGTTTAACCCTCCGCAGGCCGCGGCCCTGCCTTGTCCTTGTTTACACAGACGTCTGAGCGTCT